>CM031920.1:21755191-21986246 GCA_018703695.1 Prunus fruticosa | reverse complement strand
CTTTATAGCTATGTATCATAAACTTGTGAACTTCTGTGAAATCTTATTTACTATGCCTGTTCTTTTGATCATCCTTTTGTCACTTTGGAATCATCATGATATATGTGTACTATGCGATTTCCAAGAGAAGGACTAAGTATCTTATTTATGAGAATTTATGCATTTCTATAGGTTCGAAAGAGGATTTTAGAATTCATGCTTGCTGCATTTCAGCGCTCTCCAGATTTTATTGCACTTTTGAAGGTAGTGTCGCGAAAAACAATTTTACTTCTGTCATTTATTATTGTTTGATTTCTTTCAATTATGTATGTTGCTTTTCAATCTATTAGCAACTGTTGGTGACACAGCAGGCTCTGAAGTTATGTAATTAGAAATTATGAGGTGCACAATTTTGACCAGATAGCAGGTGGGAGTAATGGATTTCAGTTCTTGTGGGTTTTGGTTCAAACCTTGATTATATGATTTAATTTAGAGGGCAAAATGGAAATTGAGAAAAATATACTGGAAACGTGCCTTGCAGTAGACTCATGCCTAACTTTACTAACATGTTATTGTAAGATATTTTCTGCTGTTCTTAATTGAAAGTTTACAATGTGATTTCAATCTTTGCAGAAGCCTATAATGGACAGGCTTGGGGAAAGCTGACAGCCCTGAAAAGGTCAGTTGATTACCTCATCATTTGTTGAAGTTTGTAGGTCTCGTAGTTCCATGTAGAGTGTATTACATTTTTCTTTTTCCCATAGGCAGAGTTGGCATTACAATTGTGTTGGGCCATCGGAGAGCATGGTGGGGGTGGAGGATCACACAAAGATGAAGCACGTGAGCTTTTTGAGGGTTTAGAGCTACTCCTGTATGAAAACCTTGCATCTAGGTAATAGAAGATATTTAGTCATATACCCATTCTTAGCACTAAAACTATAAATAAACTCTACACCATTTAATTTCTATAAACACACCCAAAAAAACCCAAAAAATAATAGCTGACCCTATTTAATTTAATTTTGATTATTAAATTACTTTATGCCCTATTGAGTGTTTTGGGCTTTTTTATGAGGTTTTGGGGTTGGGTTTGTTTTAAGAAATCAATGGCAGTTTTGTAATTTAAAAAAGTTAAAAGCCTTTTTGCTATGTTGTAAATGGGCTTTGGTGTGTTTCTAAAGTCCATTTCATATAGGGTTTTTTTTTATAATTTGGGCTCTATATTGGGTATGATAGTGAATCTCCCTAGATAAAACTGTTGTTTGATTTGTCTCATATATGTCCTTAGCAATGGCAACCTCTTGTTTGCTGACATTTTCTTTCTCTTTTTGTTTTCTTATGAAGCCGTCTAGGCCTCGGACAGGAGTCGGTCTTTAGCTCAGATAGCCAAACTTCCAGAAAGTCATCCCAATCAAGGCTTCTATGTTTTGTTGTTACGGCCATTGCAAAGCTGGCTACCAACCATCGTGAATTGCTGCCTAGGGCACGGGTTTCCTTGGGCAAGGTTTGACTTTCAGTTTTGACCATAAGCTCATAAACTTAGCTATTTCCTTATCAGAGTAGTGTATATATGTTTTTCTGTTACAATTTTCTTACACATAAGTTCTATGCGTTTTAGTGGAGGAGGTGGATTTCCTTTGTAGCATAATGTGCTGCAAAAATTCCCCTCATCAGTTCACGCCTAGTAAATTGTTTGTATCCCCAGGTAGCTCTGTTCTCGAAATATCAGATGTGAGGGTCTGGCGGCGGGCTCGTGATTATTTGGGTTTAATGACCGAACCCGCAATTTCCTTGTCTGTATTGGGTCCTTCACGACCTTCACGTGGACAAATGCAGAACCCAGGCACTGTCAAGTGGAGTGATGGTGCAACGAAGATGATTGCACATGTTCCGTTTTATATTCTTGCGAACAAGAAGGTTAGGATCCTTTATCAAAACCTGTTTTACTAAAACCCTGAAATAGTTACAAGGATTTACTTAAACTTCTTCTCAGAGTATCGACAAGAACTGTGATCAATAAATCAATTCATCTGTACCATGACATCCTGTTGCTAGTTGAAAATGATTTTTTTAATTTATTTTTTGTTTAAAAAAAGAAAAGTATGCACGAACCAGAATGGGCTAGGATTATGAACTGGTATACGCAGTGTATAATTAAGTATGCACCATTATGCTATATTTTGTATAGATGCCTTATGAAATTTGGCGTTCACCTTCTCGCAGGTCCACCCTTCCATGATTTTTTGTTTTCAGATATTCTTCGAAGAAGATGAATGGCGGCTGATTTTTTGCACGGTGTTTGCAATCATGGATTGTATCAGTTTGCTCTGTCACAAGTGTTTTTAGTTTGTACATTGCCTTTGAATCAATCACCCGTAGGATTGACTAAACTTGTTGAAGACATGAAGTGGTTAATGGTAAATGATCTTATTCTAACACAAAGTGAGTATTAATTGTTTTGTGGTCGGGGTGGATAGTTTGAAGTACTAAAATCCCCTCATGAATCTTTAGTTTAAATGGGTTTTGTATATGACATTGGCACAATTTGTTGAGATTGTAAGATATTAACATGCAGGTAATCCATCTTAATCCAGGTTATCGATTTAATTAACACATAATCCCTGTGAGACTTGTCACTTGTCCAATCCAACAATTAATCCCGCATATTGATGTTCATATACAGCATCATCAGTGAAATTGGCTTTCCTAAAGACATGATTAAGAGAAATTTCTTCACAAGACAAAACAGCAGTCAAATATCTTGAACTAACATCATAATACCCCAAGGAATGGAAACCGCCTAATTGATGCAAAATCCATAACGAGTTTAGAGTCTCCTTCCAAGAAAACCTTACGCCAACCATTATGGACGGCATGGGAAAGGCAAGACATTCACCAACGGTTATTGAAGCTTGACCAATATTTTTAGCACTTGCTAACAACACATGTCCATTCCAATCACGAACAATAAAACTAGTAGCAACCATATTATTGCGAACAGATCCATCAAAATTAGGTTTAACGTAGTCAATGGGAGGAGGCTCCCATTTGATGTCAGTCACACACTTCAATCTTAAAGAAGATTTGAAATTTTGTTTCCACTAGTCCATACCAATTTGACCAGTAACATTTAGGGCCTTTGCAGGATGGAGAGGAACATTTTGGAAAACACATTTGTTCCGAGCATCCCAATTTCCCAGCAAATCAGTAAAGCTTTAGTGAGAGTGTTCGGGCTGTCACTAATTGATTTACTTGAGGTACATCTCCAAATACTTGTAGCAAAAGAGCACTTAAAAACAGTTGATTAATAGTTTCACTTTGATTGTTGCACAGGGGACACTCAAGGTTAACATGAGAAAGAAACCTGCGCAAATGACTTCTCATTTGTGTTTGTACTATATTCTTAACCGGCCCATCATGCCATGACACGTGGAAAAAACCTAACACCAAGTAGGGCCTAGTAGCCCATGCTAGCTGGCCCATTGTAGAGGATCATGATAGACGTCGATCAGGCGCCCCTGGCACCCCTCCCAATTCAGCCTCCCAGAAGGTATCTTGCAGGAATCTCTCGGGTTCCTCAATGGCATATTCACTAGGACACGTGGTAGCCTCCCAGGCTACTCCCACAAGTCCCACATTGAAACCTCACACCAAGAATACACCCAAAGCCTCTATAAATAGAGCATCTTGCCCCCAGGTACAAGGTAACAGCTATTTGTATTTGACACTTATGCCCTTACTTTGTCAATAGCTAACTCATCTCTCCTTCAGCCTAACTTTAGCATCGAAGGCCTTCAGTGGTACCACATCGGTGACTGAGGTCTTATATACTGCTCTTCCCTTTCTTTCTTTGCAGATCACCCTCAGCACTCCCGAAGGAAAGTGTTTACCAAAGGGCAGATCATATCACACCTCATATTTAGTTGGGCCTATTATTGGTCATTTAGTTTTGAGCACCAACAAAGTGTTGCCGTCTGTGGAAAGCGTCACTGATTGACCCATATCCCTGATGAGTGAAGATAAATACACCTTCATCCCTCGAACTCGATGGTCCTCGGCCTCAACACCCGAGCAAGCCCTCTCCTTTGCCCAACATGCTATTGCCAAATACATCCGTTGGGCAAAGCACTCCTGAAGCCAACCTCTTGGCTTAAATAGAATCCCTATGGTAGGACAAGGCGAAGATGCATGAGCACAACAACATCTCTCTTCCAAGCTCGACGACACTCAGACACAGCTGCGACGCAACAGAATGCATTGAGGCATGAGCAGTTGCTCAAGAGCTTGCCTAAGTCCGACGGTCACGATAGAGGGAAGAAAATGGCAGCCGCTAAGCCTTCCACCTCTCGACACCTGTCGTGCCCTCTCCAGGAAGAACGACATCAGGAATTCCTAGTCTACTTGGACCATTGAGACAAATTGAACGACCGACAAGAGCAACGACGACCATTGCCGATCCTAGTCAACGCCAAACTCAACGATCGGCACATGGACATGCTCGAATCTGAAGTCACCACTGAGCTAAAGCTACGATGCTCTCAGCCTGAGGAGACAGGATGAATTAGACTACATACCTCATTCCCCTAAAACCACCATCTCATACCGTTCGGAAAGACCAAAGCTTTCTCATACCGTTCGGAAAACCAGGAAGGCTGAGATCGTGGTAGGAACACCTACCGACAGCAAGCTATGCGGACTAGAGGCGCAATTCTCGTCAACTATCACCTTGTCATTCGGCAAGTCGTGTACGATGACCCACCATCTACCACTTCTATAGTTCGACTTCTCTTCCGAAAAGTGAGATAGATCAAAGAGGAATAGAGCACGTCTTAACAGCCAACCTAGGGGAAGCTTTAGCCTGGACCATTCTTCGAATCAGATCAGAACCTACAAGCAGGAGGATGTTCAAACCCTCACGGTGCCATTCTACCCAGAGGTTAAGGACCCTTTAACCCACCTACACACCTTCCATTCGGCATTAGGTTGTAAGGGCCTCACTGACTAAGGCCAATGCCTCATGTTCCCTTCCCAATATGTTCATCACCGCATGTTGAACGGCAGCTGTACAAGGTTAGGTCCTTACTCCTCTCCCAATCCATTTATCATTGCATGTCGAACGGCAAGCGTGCAAGGTTAAGCCTTCACTCACCCTCCCACCTATTCGACTTGGCTTGCCAATCATCAGAACCAACGACCACAAACCACCACCATAAGCAATCGGTAGTTGCCCTCGGCACCCACAATCGACTGCACACTAGCTGGCCCAATTGCACAGGCTCACGGTAGACAATCGGGAGGTGCCCTCAACATCCCCTGCCAATTCAGCCTCCCATAAGGTCTCTTGTAGGAATCTCTCGGGTTCTTCAATGGCATATACGCTGGGACACGTGGCAGCCTCCCAGGCTACTCCCATGAGTCCCACATCGAAACCTCACACTAAGAGGACACCCAAAACCTCTATAAATAGAGCCCATTACCCCCAAAGTACAAGGTAACAATTATTTGACACTTATGCCCTTACTTTGTCAATAGCTAACTCTTTTCTCCTTGAACTAACTTTCGCATCATAGGGCCTTCGGCCAGTACCACAACGATACCTTAAGTCTTACATACTGTTATTCCATTTCTCTCTTTACATATCACCGTCGACTTGCCAAAGGGAAGTACCTACCAAAGGCAGATAAGATCACACCTCATCTTTAAGTTGTGCCCACTACCTGTTAGAGTATGTAGAGCTAGGATTGTGACAAGTGTCACTTAGTCATTGACAATAGGGAGAGTAGCCCAACTCCTTATAAGCCCTTGCTAGGTTTCTCAACTTTCCAATGTAGGACTCTTTACCTTCACATTCTCACAAGCCCCCGCACTTGTGGCAAATTTTCAAGCCTAACAGGTGAACAACACATATTAGGTGACGTGAAGCACATGTGGCCGTTGGGCTTTCACACGTGGGCTAACCTGCTGATATCATGAAAGAAGTTGAGGTTTCATCCCAAAACCAATTGGCAATAGGGAGAGTAGCCCAACTCCTTATAAGCCCTTGCTAGGTTTTTCAACTTTCCAATGTGGGACTCTTTACCTTCACATTCTCACACTACCGGCGGTCGTCTAGTTTTGAGCACCAACAACTTGGATTCTTTTTCTTATAAATAACCATGAAAAAAGTTGCACCTTAGGAGGCATGATAATCCCCCACATTTTCTTCAGGAGATCGACTTTAGGGTGGAGTTCATCCTACAATTGAACATTGTAAGCACTTTTAATATTAAACTTTCCATTGGAGCTAGGCCCCCAAATCAACCGATCAAGCATAGGGAAATGGGCAGGGGGATATTTATGATTTTCTCAAATATATCTTTATCAAGGACTTCCAGAAGTTTTTCTCTTCTTCCAAGTTTAATTGTGGATAAATCATAAACTAAAACATTATAATCAATATTAATCATGTGCAAGTCAAAAAACAAATCAAGGAGAGGAAAAGGGAAAACCCAATTGGCAGTCCAAAACAGAATAGATTGCCCGTTACCCACAGTCCACCGCAAACCTTTGATCAGAATAGAACGAGCATCTAAAATAGCCTTCCTAGCAACAGAATGGAAGCCTTCTTAACGTGAAGCCTTCTTCTTAACATAAAGGAAACAATCTTTCTTTCAATATTTTACAATTTGAGACCACCAGTTGGAATTACCAGATAAATAGATCCAACCAAGTTTAGCCAGAGCATCCTTATTTAAATGAGTAGCTAAACAAAACCCAAGGCCTCCCATGAGGGGACTTTATTCCCATTACCCCAGGAAAACGTCCCGCCGCAGTTATTTATTTCCTTACTAACTTCCTTAAGGCATTTAAAACAAGAAAGAGTATGGTTAGGAATCGCAAAGACACTAGCCTTAATTAAGGTAAGTCTGCCAACTCTAGACAAAGTTTGGGCATTCCAACCAGCAAACTAATTTCAGATTATGTCTATCATGAGTTAGCATTGTCTAGATCTTTCCAGAAAACAATGTTGTGAATGCCAAGATACCGGCCTAAAGTAGTTTATGTTGGATCTAGAGGAGGTTAGAAAGGATAGTTCTGGCTCTAGTAGGAACATTAGCAGAGAAATAAACCATGAATTTATGTAAGTTAATTTTTTGCCCCGAGACTTCAGAGAAATTTTAGAGTAAATTATTAATGTTATTTGCAACCGTTGAGGTAGCTCTCGCAAAAATAAGACAATCATCTGCAAAAACTAGATTAGAAGCTCCACCAAGCCAACGTAGGAATGCATTCCCTCCCATTTTTGTTAGAAGCTCCACCAAAACCCCCAAATTAGAACCCTAGGTTTGCGATGTCGGAGATTTCAACGACCTCAAGTGGCACGAGTCGGTCCTGCGCATGTGGGACAAAGATAAAAATTGGGTAAGTAATTATTTGGGTTGCAAAAGTTGTTCTTTTCCATTTGTAATTGCTTGGTGAGGTCTGAAATTGGGTAAGATTTGATTTCCATAATAGCAGAAGAGGTATGCATTTTTTCGGGTGGGTGGATAATGAAAACTTTTCCAAGAGGAAAACAAGTGGTCCCTTGTTTGCTTAGAAGACTTAGAGCAAAGGAGGAGGAAGGTAGAGCAAATGAAGAACAATTGAGATATGTGGAAGCAAAAAAGAAAGAACTGCAACAGAAATTGAAAGAAATGGTTCAGGGAAAAAAGGTTTTGGAATGAGATCAGGGGCAAAGAAAATTGATAATGTGGGTTTCCTTGATTTTTTTCATGGGGTTTGTTTATAACATTTGTGATGAGTGTGAAAATTTAATTGTTATGGCCATCGATGAATGGGATTTTTTCCTTGATTGCTTATGAACGATAGAGCTTCTCAAAAAGTCGCATATACCCTTCAAAGCTCAATTACTTGGTCATCACGTAATTCAGAAGTGACGGAGTCTCTCAAGGATGGGCCATCTTGATACAAAATAAAGAGTTTAAGGACGGTTCAAATGAAAATTTTAGTTGATAGACTAAAATGATACTGGATCAATAATTGAAGGACCATTTCAATCATTAATCCCATAAGATAAATATATAAGGAGATAAAAGGTTCCCTTGCCTTATACCTCGAGAAGCTTTAAAATGACCATGATAAGAGCCGTTAATCATAATAGAGAAGGAAGTGCTAGTAATACAATTTATAACTTGATCACACCAAGCATTATTGAAACCAAATTGAGCGAGGCAACATCTAATGTAACCCCAGTCAAGGAGGTCATAGGCTTTTCTAAATCAAGTTTAATAGCCATAACTCCTATAGAACCCATCTTTCTCTTAAAATCATGAACATACTCATGGGCAATAAGAACAATGTCAGAGATTGATCTTCCAAGAGCCAAGGCTCCTTCATTCTTAGAAATGCAATCTGAGAGAACAGGTCTCAGCCTATTGATTAAGAAATTTGTAATCAGTTTATAAGAGACATTACATAAACTAATAGGGCAAAACTGGTTAACTGACTCAGGAATATTAACTTTTAGAGTTAATTGCGCATACAATTTGTTTGAAAATCCTTATATTTTCTGAAAGCATACTCAACATTTGCTTTACCTCCACCCATTAAAATTGAGGGGGTGCTCCTTAAAACAAATGGAGTTTTGACACATGTCAAAATTCCATTTGCTGTGGAGAGGAGCTCCTCCTCATTTTGACGGAGCCTGGTCTTGCAATGATTTCAAGTGCTTACAACAAACTTGTGCTGAATCATTTGTAGTTTTATTAGTTGCTTTGTACATCATATAGAGAATCCTAGGGCCTCCTTGATTGACATCACAGTCTTTGCGATAATGTTGTGCATAAGGAACCCTAGTTGATTAGAAGGCTCACGTTCATCAGTTGGTGATTTAGCAACGACGTGGAAGGCAATGGTCAAAAGACTTCCACCAGTTTCGTCCCGGTGGATTGGTCTGTCAGGAAGGATAGAAAACCCTGAGGGCAAGATAGGTATGTGGTCTGGCCATTCATCCTTCATCAACTTGTTCTCGGCATGCTTATAATCAAAGGGTGCATAAACTATGTATGAGCCTGTCGAGGCTGTAAAGCTCTCTTGCATGTACAATGCTTTAATCTTCTTTGTTTCATCCTATACAAATAAAATCAAGCAATTCTATATTAAGCTTAAATGCATTTAAAAGGATAAAGGAAAAAGAACCTAGAATTTATCTGCAACTCACATTAATGGCTCGCAATATAGAAACCCCATTTTCTGGATTGTCGCCATTGCTTATATAAGCATGTTCATCGAATCTATGATTGCGTCCATAGATATCCCACTGTTTTATATACACAAGTTAAATGGAAGACATGATCGATCTCTTTCTGACAGATGTTAATTAAAGGATTATAGTTAAAATATGCATCTAGGATTGGATTGGATTGGATAACCCACTAAAGTCAAGGTATGTTGAATGAAGAAATTATGAAGGCAAACCTTCAAATTTTGTCAAGTTGAAGGTAAGATTGATTAGTCATGAATGAGATTTATCCTTACAATCCCAGGAGAATGCAAAAACTTTCATCTCAGCCTTCATTTATTACTTCAGCATACCTTGAATGTTACGAGTTATCCAATCTAATCCTAGGCAGCAACATAATCTTTATGCATTCTTTAAGAGCTACTTGCATGCTCCTCTTTTTTTTTTTTTTTTTAGAAAACATTGCATATTCAAAATTCAGAAAACATACCTGTCTCCGAAATGTGACATCACGAAGTAAACTAAATACTTGTTTACTTGGGGCTGGAAGGTGGACGGAAGTAGCGAACACTGTTGTAGTACCTAGAATCTTCCCATGGTCATCTGTGCTACTCTTTGTCGATATCATTATATCAGCACCCGACACTGGAAATGGCATCCATTTGTTCTCTCTCGAAGCACTGATGTCCATGAAAAAGCTTTTTACCATTCTCTCCGAAAACTTCAAGAAGAATGTTCTTTGAGGTTGCGGTATAATAACTAATCAAAATAAGGGGGGAAAGCTTAGCTATTTAATTGGTGCATCTAAATCCAAGTCGATTGATGTAATCAAAAGAAAATTTTCAAATATAGTTCACTTGATTTTATCAAGATGCATGAAACAAATTAATTAATTACCGCCACGATTGGGTAGGACCGTTTCGAGCCCTTACAGTTGCAGACCATTGAAAATGCTGAATTAAAGTGTTAACCCAACGCTTTGCACAGAATGCAAAACCAGAAGTGACCAGCGGCTGAAAAAAATGATGAACCAGTCTGTTATCCACCACCACATGTTCCACCCATATAACCTAGCATATGAACAAAAATTAATTGCATTAGATATTGATAATTAATTAACTACGCTTTTCTCAACCATGCTAATTAACATAAGTATATCTAGTAACCTTAGAGCATCCATTTGGCATTTCTTCAATCAAACAGCCTGATGGTCGTCTTCGAAAGTTTCTTGATGGAAATTGGGGCAACGTTTCCGGGGACACATCAACAACTCCCCACAAGCCACTGCCTAACTTTTTACAATACCTTGCAAAAGAACTTTCTCTTGTTGGAACAAGTGGTGATGGGGCATGAAACTCGGCTGTCATCTGGAAACAACAATAACCTGATAATTAACTTTATGGTACAATGATTATTATAAGAATAATTAATGCTAGTGTCAGCCATAATTAGTGTGGGACTCACAGTGGATCCCACATCAAATTGTGTGTAGTCGCCACGCGTGGACAACTGCGCTTAGAAAAACTATAATGCACTTTGTCATAATTATCTCATGATAGGAGGATGAAGCATATACACAACATTTATAGTTGGATGAAACATAGGTTCCTATTTATATATATTACCAGTTGGAGAGTTCCATCGTAGTGTCTTTCCACTCCTGTTGATGCCAAAACTCCCACTAGTGTTGCTTTAGAGACAATATTGGAAAAAGCAAGTGACCATTGCTCCTGATTATCAATCAAAATATAAGCAATCAATTGATAATATCTCATGATTTTTTTTTATAGAAAATGATTATAAAAAAAAAAAAAACAAAGTCCACACAAGACAAAATGTTAAAATTGTCCAGTCCCTCCAAAATTGGACAAACCGGTCCAGTCACTGTTCGAAAGTTACATGAAATAACTTTTATGTCACTAGACTGGTTTGTCCAATTTTTGAGGGGCTGAACCATTTTGTTTTGGTTACCGCCTATTTGTCCTTATATGGTAAAAACCCCTTTTTTTTTCCTTTTCAAACTTGTTTCGTAGAAAAACACTAAATAAGTTTAATCGAAAGAGAACCTACCAAATCCATCAAAAGTTCAATAATGCTGATAGGCCTCATTTCGAAGTACTCAACTGCTCGTGAAGATTCAGAACTAACTGCAAGAACTGGTTCAAGTTCATGAGAGTTGCCAACGTCCAAGCTTGGAGGTGACTGACATTCTCTCACCTTAACCACTCTCATATACTCGACATCACTTAGCATTTCAGTATTGCTTGCCATGTCAACTTGCCAAAGAGGCTCTTGAGCAAAAGCCATGCTTGAAAGCTCTTCCATTGCGTTAGAAGCTTGTTCACTGATTTTGATTGTGCTCACATCAGCATCTGGAGAGGCTGACATGAGTAGGCCACTGCCTCTTTCATCGGTATCAAAATTGCTTCCAAGAATTGGTTGTGACCCCAAATCTGTGAGTTGCACTCTTGTTGAAAAGCCTTGAGGGGACACAGTGGGTTGAGGCAAGTCACTATGATCTAAATCATTTTCTGGATTGCTATCTATCTGAAAATTAGCCAAATGGAAGAAGATATTGAGTTTTATAAAAATATAAATAAAAAAATAATTAAAGTCAAATGAAACTCAAAATCCATGAGCAGTAAGAGTGAGGTTAACATGGCACAAATTCAAAGTAGATCAAGATGATACTATAATATTTTCCACACTCTTCACATCTGATAATCCCAGCAAAATAAAATGAAAGAAGATGTACAAATATTGCCCACAAATATATGAAAAAACATGTAATTCTGTTCAGTCACAATCCCCATTACATTTTTCTTGATTACCTTTAAATCGACCCATAGATCTAACCCGGATTCACAGTAACCCTCTACCTTAGTAATCTTCCCAGCTGATCGTGCACACACTTCCATTACTCTGAAAAAACCAAAACCAAAACAAAAACCGTGAAAGCCATTAGAATACATCCCAAAATACCTAGAGAAGTGATCATCAAGAGAAAGACAGGCTATGTTGCACCGATACGGAGATTAAAATAATAATACAAGTATCCATAAACAAAGCACAAATTAAAACATTAGAAATCACTTCTCAAAGCTCTAACTTCATTCATCACCGGTAAATACCCAACCCATATAGCATATACCTATTATCTAATTAACAACAATTCCAACTTCACAAACTAACCACACAACAATTTTTTAAATTATATACCCAACTAACAAAACAGCAGAGCAGCTTATTAAAAGAAAACAGAAAGAAAACCTTGAGCTGCTGCGTAAGAAACCCCAAATGAATCTGAGATGGCGACGGCCATGGATGCGACAGGCGCTGGTGAGTTATCTTCCTTCTTCCTTCTTTCTCCTTCCTCCTTCCTTCTTCCTTCGTCTTCTGTTTTGTTTGCTGTCTGAATGAGACCCAAAAGACCTAGCCTCTCGATGCTGGCAGAGTCTTTGAACTTCTAAGTTTTAATTTTACATTTTAACCCCATATTTTCAATAACCTTCAAAATCACCCCCATATTTTCCAAATATTTTCTCTTTTACCCCTGACGTATTGAAAACGTATCGTGACCGTATTATGACCGTATCGACGAAGTATCAAGAGCCGTATCGTAAAGTCAACAGGTCAAAAAGGTCCACGATAAGCCACGTGGCATATCGAATATGTATCGAGGTCGTATCGGTGCTGTATCGTATCAACAGCATATCGAATACATGCATACCCCCAAAAACCCACGTATCAGTGCAGACAGAATCCAGGCAATGCATGCACTACTACAATATTGAGCTATAGTCACCATTTCTTTCTAAGTATTAAGCCCACTAATCAACTAAAATTGATGGCTAAAGGCCTTAGCAACTATACAGTTACTAAAACCATGTTGGTTGTTAGTGTTGGGGTGGCTTAAGGGCTTAAGAAACTAAGCTTTAGTGGGAATGATTTCTAAGACCTAACAATGATGTAGACTTATACCATAGCAACTAAACCCTTCCGTTGGTTTGTTGGTTTGTTAAATAACCCGCACACTGAATCTTGTTCTTTAATGTAACCAACGACAATAGACTAAACTAGCAAAGATTAGAAAACTTAGAAACACACAAGAATTATACCTGGTTCGGCAAAACTTTTGCCTACGTCCAGTTGTGATTTCTCTACTCCGCTCCTTTGATTAATAATAGAGATTACAAAACTTTTGCAAACCCTAGAACTAATCTCAAAACTCTTGGTTGTCTCTAGCTGTTTTTCCCCCTACAAAATAAGCATTGCCGCACCCTATTTATAGATGCATAGTTGGCTTACATGTCCCAAGGCTGATTGAATTCCTATTCCTAAGTGGATTAGGAAATTACACTTATCCAAAACCAAATAGACTTATAGAAATCCAAATCTAAATTGAATAAGGAAAACAAAAATTCTTTCCTAAGAGCTAGAAGAATTCCTATTTAATTGTGGATTATAAGCTATAAACCTAATGAAATAAGGACTTCTTCAAAGTTTCTTGATGGGCAAGACTCTTAGGTCGATGCATATAAATACAAGTGCCCCTGCTGAACCGATCAAGCCAACCCACACAAAAGAATTCACCCCATCTAAAATGAGTGTATGAAGGGATCAGATTGAGGAAATGTGCTCTTGTATATTCTTAATGTGTGTTCTTGTGAAACCCCTTATTTTTAAATAAATAAATGTATATATATATATATTATATTTAAGGAAATTAAATATTTTGTTACATATTTAGTTTATAACTTATATATATTGTCTTGTATACTAATAAATATTTATATCTTATTTTATTACATATATTATTCTATTAAGATAAATATTTTATTCTACATATACATGGATATGTATTAATAGTCCTTGTAGTTTTGTCAATTCATAAACCTTATTAATTGTCCTTGTATGTGTCAAAGTGAAAACCATGTCAAGTAGCATGGTTAGCCAACTCACCAACAAGAGGAATAGGATTGGAGGAGTTGGAAGAAGTCACAAAGACATTGTTCCTTATCTGATATTTATTACTTGGATAGGAAGTAGATATCAACCGTCATTGCACCATCCAATAAGAAGTGAATTGTTGCTGACTTTATTCTAGTATAAATAGGAAGCTTACAAGTTATTTACTACTACTTCCAAAGATGGCAAATATGCAACGTGAGAGAGCAGAGAGGAGAGAGAGTGGTGATGAAACTCTTTTAGAGCTTGGGTTTGAGAGAGAGAGAGAGTGGTGATGAAACTCTTGGAGCTTGGTTTGAGTAGTAGTATATGAAGATAAGTAGATGGGTTGTCTTGCCACTTTATTTAAAGGGTTCTCATTAGCAAGGTGAGTGGTTTATATAATGTGTTCTAAAAGTTCTTATTTTGTGATAAAAATATGAAAACCATGAATTATCGTGGATTTGTTCTATTTACAAATATCTTTCTATTTCAAGTCATGCATGTCTAATATTTGGTGCAATCTTTCACATTATATATATATTGATTGGATATTTATGAAGTATGTATTATTCATGGAACATGAGAACTTCAATGTTGAGTATTGGAGGGATAGATGTACCACACGGGGACATAGGGCAGTGAAGCCAATAGGGGTCACGTGGTTGGTTACATGCTATGAAAGATAACCGAGATATGAAGGGATGATGTGATATGATGTGGATTGGCGTATCTTTTCATAATATTTTCTAGAGTGTGTAAAACGTCATTGCTTGACTAGCATATTACATAAATCTACTCACTGAGTGGTGGTTGCTCATCTCTCACCCTGTTTAATTTTTCAGATGAATTAGTGGGCAAGACAAGGACTAAACCGGTTCAAGCTAAATTAGATGAGAGTGATTGAGCTTATTTATTTATTGTAAAATTGTAAAGATTTTGGGATCTATTTTTATAAAAAAGTTTATTTTATGCTTCGGCTTCTTCTTATTTTATTTTATTTTATTTTATTTTACTCACGCACCGGGCACGGGGTTTCCACCTACCCCCGAGTCCGAGGCATGACAAAATGGTTACTTTTTATTTTCTCACGAACCGTGTACGGGGGTTTCCGCCTACCCTCGAGTCCGGGGCGTGACAGAATGATATCAGAGCATAAGGATTAGACACCCTTGGGAACTGTGGTAGAATATTAGTGTGAGCATATAGGTTTGAATTTAAAAACGTTAATGGCAAAGATCTTTAGGAGGAAATTTTCTTAATTAAGTGCTAGTAAATTTTTAGGACGAAATTTCTTTTAAGGAGGGTAGATTGTGAAACCCCGTATTTTTTAATAAATAAATGTATATATACATATATATTATATTTAAGGAAATTAAATATTTTGTTACATATTTAGTTTATAACTTATATATATATATTGTCTTGTATACTAATAAATATTTATATAAGATAAATATTTTATTCTATATATATATATATAGTCCTTGTACTTTTGTCAATTCATAAACCTTATTAATTGTCCTTGTACGTGTCAAAGTGAAAACCATGTTAAGTAGCATGGTTAGCCAACTCACCAAAAAGAGGAATAGGATTGGAGGAGTTGGGAGAAGTCACAGAGACATTGTTCCTTATTTGATATTTATTACTTGGATAGGAATAGATATCAACCGCCATTGCACCATCCAATAAGAAGTGAATTGTTGCCGACTTTATTCTAGTATAAATAAGAAGCTTACAACTTATTTACTACTACTTTCAAAGATAACAACACTTCTACAATTTAGTTAAATCACGACTCAAAATAGACGACGATTTACTTTAAAATCGTTATTGTGGTTCAAAAGACGACGGTTTTGTTAAACCGTCATAATATGTCATCTTATACAACCCTAAAATGGGTTGATTTTTAAAACATGGCGCTTGTCAATTAACAAGCATAGTCTCTTAAATAAAGCTAAACAAAAGGAGCCGATTAAGTGAATTCGCCCTCGACCTAAAATTCAGATTTCCCCCTGCTTGTGTAAAACCTTATCTCTCCCTCCTTGAAACCTCCTACGCTCTTCTCTTTCCTTCCTTGAAACCCTCTCTGAAACACTCCCTCTCTCAACTTTCTACTCCTCATACGTACCTACCAGCCATCGACGTTGCGACGCCGTCGACGCAGAGACGCCGTCAAAGCCGTTGACGCCATCGTCTTCTTCGCATCAGTCATCACCAGCTGCCATCGACGCCATCTTCATCCCAGACTTTGTTGACACTCGCAAACTGATACCGTGAGGTCGACACCACCACCAAGAAGACATACAACCTCTTCGAGAAAAAAGGTGAGAATCTAGAAATTAAGGCAACTTTCTGAATTTTTTTTTCTTTTATGTTTTAGGGATTTATATATGTGTGAATCAGAAAGGTGAGAATCTACAAAAATATAACTTCTATCGTTATGCCCTTCTATGGTTATCGTTATACTCTTCAAAATTTTGCTTGACTTATATATGTCCCATGATCTTAGTCCCCTATTTATGAATTTGGTATCCAGAAAAGGCCTTATCTCTTCAAAGCTGAAAGACTTTAACCATGGCACCCTCCCTCTTCTCTCTGCTGCTCCTCTGCCCCTGCATTGGTATTCTCTAAATTCCACAATCCTGTAAATAAAAAGTTTTTATGAGCTTCAATACTGTTCAGTTTCATTTGTACTTAATTGTTGTGTGATGTTGTTGAAATGGGTTTATCCACCATTGTCTCTACATAAAGTTTTTAAGTTTGTTTAGATTATCAAGAATTCATATTTTTCTTATTATATTTCTTTAGCCTGCTGGATTGACATCTGTTATATTGATAGTTTGCACTGATCTGGTTCGTGGTGCAAAGAACAAGAGGCTCCAGGTTAAGGGACCCGTGAGAATGCCAACCAAGGTTCTGCACATTACCACCAGGAAGTCCCTTTGTGGCGAAGGTATGTTTCACTGTGAAATGTTTTTGTTGTTAACTTATGGGCAAGGCAAGGTTTATGGCTTTTATGGCCATTTACTCAGAGTTGGGAGTTCTCTTGTTTGTGCCAAGTTATATAAGTAAATTTTTATTGCTTACTGTGGCCTATTCATGACTGACCTTTTATTAAAGTACAATGTCTCTGCATTTGCATTTTAAAGGGTTATGTATCTTTAAAATTTTGTTTGTGATTTACAAGTACCAACACATGGGACAGATTTGAGTTGTGTGCCCACAAGAGGGTGATTGACCTCTTCAGCTCTCCTAATGTCGTCAAGCAAATTACTTCCATTACAATTGAACCTAGTGTGGAAGTGGAGGTTACAATTGCAGACTCTTATACTAGACGTGTTTTCAGTGTAGCTGTCCTACTTAAAAATGAGCTTGTTTGTTGTGTTCTAATTTTGAATTTAAAGACTTAGTAGTGTTGTTTCCAATTTTCTTGATCTACCAAATATGAAGTCTGCACTTCCTTGAATGTGACTTTGGTAGAAGTAGTGTGATCCAGTCTCATCCAAGAGTGTATCTTGTGTCCCCAACACCCTTACTTTGCATTCCATATCCTCCAGGTACTGCAACCACTGAGTTCTAAAATTGCATACCAATTACTTACTGAATACTATAATTTACATAATTTCAATTTTAATCTTTTCTGAAAAGTAGAACTTTATTTTTGTTAAAGCTTATAACTTTTATCTGCTTGGTTGTGAGAATTTGAAAGGTGAGTGTAGTTTGCATTTCTCCAATTCTATGGTTGTGTTGTGTTTCTCTTATTTAGTGTTGGATAATATGCTGCTGTTGGACAAAAGACCAAGCACTTGATCTCTTACTCTTAACCCATCCTGTTTCTTGTATGTTTTTTTTACATGCTTGTCCTTAATTTAATTCTTTGTACATAAAACATGTGAGTGTCTCTGCCTTGAGTCTACATATCCAATCTTTTGTTTTGTGCTATCATGGGAAATAGGTCATGTGTGTGTTTACTTGATTAGTGGCTTAGAGACAATAGAGTGACTTCTATAATTATCTGGATTGTATATCTCACTATTACATTATTTTGGCTTGTTAAGCAGTTTCCTACGCCATGGAAGTGGTTCTAAGGAAACTACTGCTAGCATGGGGGAAGTAGTGTTGATTCAACCTGCTATTAAATGCAGGGGAAAAGTGGTGATGATGAAGGTATAACTATGTGCACATATGGAGAACTTGACTTGAAGGATAATTAGGTATAGGAATTTTGGTGTACTATTGTAATTAGGCTTGCAGCTTGCAGCCTTAGAGTACTTTCATTTTTTAGATTTTATTGTGTTCTATTGTACTCTTGATATTCTATTTATGAAAGAAACAATTTTTGAGTATATATGTGTGGCATGGGTAATAGCATATTTGAGTATATATTTCTGATATCATTGGGAAAAAAAAGAAAGAAAAAAAAAGAAGCTAAAATGTAAAATTACTACGTCAATTTCTGATATAATAGACGCAAGTTCTTTAAAAAAACCGTCGTCTTTACTAATAATAGACGACAGTTCTTTCTTAAAACCGTCGTCTTTACATCTAATAGACGACGGTTTGAGTAAAAGCGTTATCTTTACGAATAATAGACGACGGGAATTTACCGTCGTTGTTTTATGCATCAAAAGATGTCGGTCGATTTCACAACGGTTGAAAAACTGGATACACGACGATGAGATTACCGTCGTCTATTGCGATTTTTGTAGTAGTGCAAACATGCAACGTGAGAGAGAGAGAGAGAGAGAGAGAGAGGGTGATGAAACTCTTGGAGCTTGGTTTGAGTAGTAGTATATGAAGATAGGTAGATGAGTTGTCTTGCCAATTTATTTAAAGGGTTCTCATTAGCAAGGTGAGCGGTTTATGTAATGTGTTCTAAAAGTTCTTATTTTGTGATAAAAATATGAAAACCATGAATTATCGTGGATTTGTTCTATTTACAAATATCTCTCTATTTCAAGTCAAGCATGTCTAATTTGGTGCAATCTTTCACATTATATATATATATATATACAGTTATTCTCTTATTAGGATGTCCGCACGTTATTATTATGCGGATTCTATTGTAAATAGGCAGGAAAGCGAGAAGGGTAGTACAAAATACATGGCGTCCGCACAATAATAACGTCCAGATGTCCGCATAAGAGAATTTCTGTATACATATATATATTGATTGGATATTTATGAAGTATGTATTATTCATGGAACATGAGAACTTCAATGTTGGAGTATCCGGAGGGATAGATGTACCACACGGGGACATAGGGCAGTGAAGCCAATAGGGGTCACGTGGTTGGTTACATGCTATGAAGGATAATCGAGATATGAAGGGATGATGTGATATGATGTGGATTGGTGTATCTTTTCATGATATTTTCTAGAGTGTGTAAAACGGCATTGCTTGACTGGCATATTACATAATCTACTCACTGAGCGGTGGTTACTCATCCCTCACATTGTTTAATTTTTCAGATGAATTAGTGGGCAAGACAATGACTAAACCGATTCATGCTAAATTAGATGAGAGTGATTGAACTTTATTTATTTATTGTAAAGTTGTAAAGATTTTGGGATCTATTTTTATAAAAAAGTTTATTTTATCATTCGGCTTCTTTTTATTTATTTTATTTTACTCACGCATCGGGTGCGGGGTTTCCACCTACCCTCGAGTCCAGGGCGTGACAAAATGGTTACTTTTTATTTTCTCACGCACCGAGTACGCGGGTTTCCGCCTACCCCCGAGTCTAGGCCGTGACAGTTCTATCATGTGTAGTCATTATAGTTACAACCCTTAGTTACTTGGGGTTAGAACGTGAGATAGAAAGAGAAAGGGCAAACAAACAAGGAAAATTGACTTATGGGGGTGTACTCAATTGGGATTTTAGGGGTTGTTTGGTACAGCGAATTGTTATGGACTGGACTAAATCCTAAGACTGTCTTGAATTAGCTCGGATTTGACTAAGCTGGATTAAGCACTTACCTACGTTTGGTGTTGCTTCGAACTAAGAAGCTAGATTGTAAAAATAGTGAAGACCTATATTTGGTATTGTGTCAAACTAAAAAATAATTCTTGTAATATTTAAATTTAATTGGGGTTTTTGACCTAAAAAACAAATAAATGCTACAAAGAAACCCAATTCAAAGCTTTATAAAAATATATGGCAAAAAAAAAAAGATTTAAAACAATAATAAAAAGAAAACAAATAAAATTCTTTTTTTTTTTATGAAAAATAAAATTATGATATTTATTTTTTGGCTTCTTAAGATTAATCTTAGTTGATCGAAACATTGCTAAAGGAGCTAAACTCACTCTGTATACTTCTAGGTTTTTTAAGGACCAAGTAAAACAATAATTAAAAAATAATATACATACATATATATATAAGTTTTGTATATTTGACTTTTGACAAATTGCTTGTGATAAAGAAAGCTGAATTATTAAACTTGTTTCAATATAATAATAAAAAAATCAAATATTTGTAAATTATTATAGTTTGATTTAATATCAAAATTATTATTGTAATATTTAAATTTAAATTTAATTAAGGATTTTTAGCTATAAATAAATAAATGCTGGAAAAAAAAACCATTCAAAGATCTAAAACAATAATTAAAAGAAAACAAATAAAATTATGATATTTTTTAAAGAGAGGCGTTCAGACTCACATGTTCTATTTAGCGAGCGTGCTTGTCATACTCCAAATTTTATTTATTTATTTGGGAGTGTGAGGTAAAAGAAAAAAACTAAAACTAAAAATTTAAATATCAAGAAACATGAAAATTGAACATAAACTTCTATTTAAGTCCAAATAATTTACATTGTACTATTACAAGCAAAATAACAAGAAAGTAACAAACTTTCAATAAAACACGCTGAAAACTATCCATAACCCGTTCTTCTTGTTTCCTCAGCAAAAACTAAACTTCAGATTCAAAGCCTGCAATAGATTCAATAAGGGGTGAGCATTACATGCTCAGGAGGGGTCCTATGTCTTATGTGATTAGTGAGATTTATAATGTACAAATTATGCAATGCATGAATGAACTTCATTTCTACCCAACCCGTTAGTCTATATAATAGGGCAAGCAAATCTGCATGTCCCATGCCATGCATTTTACCACTGTGATTCCGAATGCCCCATCATATAAACTAACACCCATTTCAATCATCCCATAATTCCTCTTTTGCTATTCATCTTGTCTACACAATTGATCTCCAAGCCCAAATCACTCAATCGACAATTATACCGCCGATTTCCTAATCTACTATGCACACGGACTCGCCTGAACTTACACAAAAGATTCTTCCTATTATCCTATTTTCCATAATTTCTTTATCAACCAAAAATTCCAACCACCACCAACAACATATGAATATGTCAAAATTAATCAAATTATAATGATAATTGACAACACATATAGATCCAATATCGAGGATAACAATCAAATAATAACCAAGCATAATATAGGATTTACAATAATAATCAACTAAGCATAATATAGTATTTACCATATTTAATTAAATCAATGTATGCAAAACCTCCCCAAGAAAAACTCCTACCTCAAAATCCAAAGCTATTGTATAACTCCAGTTATAAGTTCAAATACTTTGAACTTCTTCAAAATCTCACCACACTTAGTTCTCTTATTTTCTTTTGTCTACGATTTTGTTAGGAAACTACTATAACTTGAAGAACTTATAATCCAATAACTATTAGGTAGGACTATTTATAGTAAGTTAGAGTCGGTAAAGAAAATATGGATGAAGCTTAATATTGTGCCACATAACTAACCTAGGGATTTCTAGACTACATCCTAGGATTTATAGACTACATGGGTCGCTTGAAGGTAAAACTGCCACCCATTTAGTCTTAGGTGCTGGCTCCAGAGAGTGCTTAGTAAGAACTTTCCAATTACATTTATATATACAATGTAAGACCCGTGTCTTGGGGAAACAAGAACGGTGAGCAATCCCATATCGCTCGGGGAGGGAAAAGTGAAGTGCTTTAAATGTGTGGGCACTTCTCTTCCTAGCACGAGGCCTTTTGGGAGCTCACTGGCTTCGAATTCTTAGTAACTCCGAAGTTAACCGAGTTGGGGGCTAGAGCAATCCCAAGATGGGTGACCTCCTGGGAAGTTGCTCGTGAGCTCCCAGAAACAAAACCGTGAGGGCAAAGAGAGGGGCCCAAAACGGAAAATATCGTGCTAGGGGAGTGGGGTCGTGACATACAAGACTACCTATTGTTCTTAAACCTCATGCTAAAATTCACCACCTCATGCTTATTGTGGTTTTTGAGGACTCTAAAAAGCAACACGTCAAACTTAGGAGAAACTTTAGTAAGCAATAAAAAAAACTTTTCTAAACGCTTGTGTATAAATATTAAATAAGATTGAAGTTAAAACCATATAATAGATTTGATAGGTTAGCAAAAGTGTAAGATCCACATTAACCAACATAGAGGGGGGGGGGGTGATGTGCCCTATATGTGCACACCTGCATCCATCTAGCTCAAGGCCTTTTGGGAGCTCACTGGCTTCGAGTCGTAGGAACTCCAAAGTTAAGCGAGTTGAGGGCCAGAGCAATCCCAAGATGGGTGACCCACTGGGAAGTTGCTCGTGAGTTCCAAAAAAAAAACCGTGAGTGTAACAACCTAGACCTTAATTAATAATTAATTAATAAATTATTAGAGGAGAAGACAATTATGCCATTTAGATATTTTATTTGGTTTAAGTTGACTTTTTGACCAGGAAGGAATTTGGGAAATCTAGTTATATCGTTGCGTAGAGCGCAAAAAAACGAGTTCGTAGACACGTAGTGGGCTCAAATGAGGCAAGATGAAAGGACTCAGTGTTCACCAAAACGTCCCCTCAGGTCATCCGGGACTACATAACATGATCTTGTTCCGAAAACAACCTACGAAGGCATAGTGCTTGGCTAACCAATCCATCTCCAAAATGACATCTAAGTCCACTATCTCCAGGGAAAATTAGATTTGCCTCCAGGAATATGTCTCTCAGCACCTCTAACTGCTCCATCTCCAGAGTGGTTTCCAAAACTACCGCTCTCGTTAGACCCTTCACTGGAACCTACTCCAGGTCGAAAACCTCCGTAACTGCGGCCACTAGATAATCCCGAACTAAAACTGCCCCTTTTTAAGATCCCTGACTAGGACCACCTTCCTCAAACTGTCTCTTGCGGAAATTACCCCGCACTTGGACCATCATCTGGTTGCTCTCATTCAGTGAGACCGTCATAACCAGATCTGCAAACTTAGTCACCAGCTGATTAATCAAAACATGTCTGACGGAAGCCCTCAAGCCCGTGGTGAACAATTAACACTTCTTTCTTTCATTTGCTACTAGTGGAACACAATACTTAGACAACTCCTTA
Source organism: Prunus fruticosa (assembly GCA_018703695.1). Taxonomy (NCBI): domain Eukaryota; kingdom Viridiplantae; phylum Streptophyta; class Magnoliopsida; order Rosales; family Rosaceae; genus Prunus; species Prunus fruticosa. The sequence goes on along the minus strand of CM031920.1, from coordinate 21,962,706 downwards.
AACTTCTTTTCGTACTCCAGGTACGGTCGTTACCCCATGTTCCAACTCCAGGAAATCTTCCATCCTCATATTCTGGTAGGTAAGTAGATAGAACTGCATATCAAACTCTGCTCTGAAATCTAACCATTTAATGGTTGATGGGTTCAGGTATCTCCTAGGATTGATTCCCACAAATATCTAACATTTCTGGCCAAAAAGAAAGTGGCCAGGGTCACCCTGTGATCCCGTGGAACGGCTAACACCTCCATAATCCACTCTATCCTCTTTATCCACTCCTTAGCTCCTGATGGGTCACCATCACCCTCAAAGTCAGTGACCCCTAACCTTTTAACCTGATCTGCGTAGCTCGGAGAAGGATCTTCGAATTGCCCAGTTCTGGATAGGGCCTAGTCAACGACTCCAACAAATGACTGCTCTCCGGTTCAAGTACCGGTGCGAAAATAGGAAATTCCTCTAGCTCGGGCGAGGGATTCTGTTCCTGAAGTCGGGACGATTGTCTAGCCCCTGTCCTAGTGCCACCACGCTTAGGGCCCATAATTCTACCAAAAGAACTGACATTCCTTAAAATTGAGATGCACCTATAGTGCGGAGTCTATAGGAAGTTAACCTAATGCTCTGATACCAAGTTGACAGGGACTCGACCCAAATTCCACTTTGGAATTCGAGCCAAACCATGTGCGTGTCCGACACCTGGCAAGTGCCGAGCACAAATGACTTAATTGCCCTTGTAGTCAAATTTCACTTTAAGCTGGGGTTTGACTTCTGCCGAAAATTCAGCAAAGTCTCCCCTAAAATTAGACCAATCCCAAACTTACACCTGCGAGACATGCATAAAAATATACACCAACTGCAGCATACAAAAGTTTACATACTAACAGTTAGACAAGCATTCTAGGGCAATATCAGAGCTCTACATAATTTAGATTACAAGTATAAAATAGTTATACAAGGCCCTACGTTATCAAGGGATGTGGCGGAAGATAGACTCGGCCCGGTGGTGGCTTATTGACGCACGCACGCTCCTGCCTGGGGCGCAAAACATTAAAAAGGTGAGTGGACCAAAAACAAAGCTTTAGAAAATAACATATGAACATACTAACCCCTATGTAAAAACAGTTATAAAACTAAATCATTTCTTTTTATATATAACTCGTACTGGAATCCATGCATTCCTATTTATATCTATAAGCTAATCATACGCTAAATCAAACATTAAGTCTTATATAAATACATGTATAGCAATCACTCATACTGGAATCACTGTATTCATATATATATATATATATATATATATATATATAAAAGTCAGTCACACGTTTAATTAAAACATTAAGTCCTCGAAAGTATTGAAAACAACTTTAAATCTACCACCTAAGTATACCCATTTAGCAATCCGTCAATTCCTGTATAATCCGTCAATTCCATACTTGTGCCACCGGAGTGACACGTCCTAGCAGACCTCAGGAAACACAAGTCACTCGAGCCGCAATCCTATCAGATTCAGGGAACACTTGGTCTGCCTGATCCGCAATCCTAGCAGAATTAAGGGGACACTTAGTCGGCCTGATCCGCAATCCTAGCACCACACGGTTCGAGCATCCCCGAGACTCGTGGGGCTGTGTCAAGCATGCTGACCTACCCCGAACGCAACTGTATGCCCGTCAACATTAATAATACCGAAGGCAACTGGATGTCCGTAGACATCTTTATAACCTAAGGCAACCATTTAAATCCGAAGGCAACATATTATCGAAGGCAACCTTTATTAATCTTGGGTACCTATGGTGGTTTCTAAGAAAATATAATTTTAGAAAAGTTAAAAAGAAATAAAATGAATTCTTATTTATTTCTAAACTGTGCTGCCATTTAATCTGTTATTTAATTAGATTTTCCTTTGTTCCTATATCCCTTAAGGATATCCCACTCGGCAGCATATAAATTGACATACTTAAAAGCATATAATAATTAAAACATATAAAAGCGATAAATCAAGCTGTTAACACTCTGATAAATGAATAACATATTCCAGATCAAATAATAAGAATAAATTGCATAAAATCATTTATAAAACAAAAAGTCCACTCAGATACTCTGAGTTAGCTGGACCCTTTTGAAGGTCCCTCCTGCGGGTCATCTGTTGCCCGGGTGCCTGAATAACCATCATGAATATTTTATTAATAAATCTGCTCAGGAAAATAATATTAAATTAAAAACTCTGACCCCGGGCTCCTAAAAGTGCGTGCATCACTTTAAAGGTCATTCCTATGCCCGCATTAGCTTTTCCTCCAATGGGCACGATTTAAAAGTACCTAGGGACTCAAAAGCGATAAAGTCCCAAAAAGTCAACTCAGGACCCCATGGGGTCCACGACCTCAGAATTCCGATCTGATCGTTCCTAGAGATTCCAACAAGCCTAGGACACATGTCCTCGACAGTTTGGTCTCGATTCGGACGGTCGGATTGCTCACGATCGATTTAATTCGGAATGACTGAACGATTTTCCGTAAACCTAGCACTAGGGTTGGCCTCTTCGGAGTATCCGGACTCCGATTATTATTCATTCAAATCCTACACGATTCTGAAATTACATAGATCGACCTATTTCAGTTTGACTACGATCCAACGGTTCAAACGTCTTGAACCCGAAAAATGCACACTATGCGAGATCCGTTCGGGTTCAAATGTTATCTGAATTGAGATCTAACAGGACCCGCCCCGAATTTCTCGAAATCCGAGGCGAATCCTGTGGAATTCCCGACATAGCCCGATGTCAGGCCTACTCATTGAAACTATATCCTCTTTTCCCAAAAAGGATTAAGGGCACGAGAGTTCCTCCAGAAATTTCGCAGAGTCTCCCCTGTAAATTGAACATTTCCCAAATTTCAACCTGCATAAAACACATTTTAAAACACCAACTGGCAGCATGCACAAATTAACAACATGCAATCACATAATAGGCCTCTGGCCTTCAGATAATTCGAAACAGAACCAACAAAGTTCTTAAGTTGGATACTTCATAAACAATACAATTAAAGATCTCAAACAACTTTATGAATACCACCGAAAACATCAAACCTCATTCAAATCCAACAATCACATCGAAAACCACATCCGAAATGCAATCACATACACAGAATCGATTAGACCTTTTAAACACAATAATATTTCGCGGCTGCCCCTGATGAGACCCCAGGCTGCCTACGTACCCTTGGACAAGGGATCAAGCCACACGTAGTTCTCATCTCAACGGTCACAACTTTGAAAAAAAACAATCATTCACAACATAACCAACTATACATTTCAGATCTATCACCATTTCAAATTCAACAAAAACACAATGAACACATTCTCAAACTCTTCCTTTATATCAGTTCAAATTCGTAACCATACCCTATTCAAGGCATATGTACATTAAACACATTATCCAATTATTCCCCTTTTAACAGTTCAATCCCGCAACCATACCCTATCCAAGGCGTATGACGCCAAACAAGACTGCCCAAATCCAGGGCTTATACGTTCATACATGTGCAGGCTCAAAAAATCTCAAACCAGAATCAAAACCACATATACATATATGTGATATGTATAACAAGAAAAATAATAATAATTATATATATATATATACATAAACACACCCACCTCTCACCATCATCATGTACCAGGGGAAAACAATCCAACAGGGGATTGTTGACTAGCTCACAATTATCAGCCCTCAAACGGACTATGTGGTTAGGGACGAGCCGTCCAACTGGGGGACTAACTCTCAGCCAGCACGTACGGACGAAGAATCAAGACCCGTACGCCTGTAAACAGTCCTCGCGCGCAGACTACCCAATTAAGGGTCTACAGCAACATCCCGTCAAGGATGCCCCGGGTTCCGTCATATCAAGACCATATCCACAATTTCCATGTATCAGGATATCCAAGGGGAGGTACATGTGATGTTGCACATCATGTCCTGGGGAAAACAATCCAACAGGGGATTGTTGACTAGCTCACAATTATCAGCCCTCAAATGGACTATGTGGTTAGGGACGAGCCGTCCAACTGGGGGACTGAACTCAACCAGCCCGTACGGACGAAGAATCAAGACCCGTACGTCTGAAAAAAGCCCTACGTGCGCAGACTACCCAATTAAAGGTCTAGGGACACCCCGTTAAGGTATGCCCCGGGTTCCGTCATATCCAGACCATTTCCACAATTTCCATATATCCATTTTCATGTATCCCAGTGTCCATATCCACTTTTCCAAATATCATCATCCAAGGGGGAGGTACGTATGATGATGGAGTTCGTAATCCTTATATAAATATTATATAAATAATATTCCCATCCTTAGTTCAATTTTCCCAAAACAAAATACATATTTATAGTAGACAAATAACTCTCAAACATAAAACCCATAATCGGGGAAGTACCTAAGATAGTGTTTTCTCAAATATTATATATATAAACTCCAAGACCCTCGAACATATCAAATCCACAAATATATCACAAATACTTTACAAAATAATAATCTCGACTATTAAATATAAAGTGCATTACAATAAACCATTTAATTCATATGCATAACATTTCCATCTTAAAACCATGCCATTATTTGAAAGCAATACCCATTCTTTTCCTAATAATCATAACCGAGTCCCAAGACTCACTTTCACAACTCTACGAATTGAGTATCCCATAATTATTCATTTCATAATTTCAATTATCAAATATTATCCAAATAACTCAAATAACAATTAACACTCGTTTACAAGGTCATCCTAATACTTTTCGATGTGTGAAACTACCTTGGAAGACTCACGGTCAACCGAGAGTCAAACTTTCTAAATTAGGTCCAACCCCCCCCGGCCCCCCGACCTCCATCATTTTCGAATCGAACATCCCTAAGGGTTCCACAAGGTTTAATAAACCTATCCTTCAAGTTTGGTCCGAATTGGACGGTCGATCACTCACGATCGCACGATATGACGATTATCGTAAAAATACAAACTTTAACTTATTGAATTGGAACATCCGTTGCTCCGATTCACGATCCGTGAAATCCTACACAATCCTAGGAATTCCTAGATTAACATATATTAAATTGGAAGCGATCCAAAAGTTCTAACATATCGAACCCGAATTCACACAATATGTAAAATCCGTTCGGGTTCAAACGTTATCCGAATTGAGTTCCGTAAATTCCTACGCGCTCGTGACAACCAGGAGATCATTTTAGGATAAAAATGTCTCTCTGATACAGTGCCATGCCACATGCGCCGACAGCACGTGGGTGTCCAAAGCGATAACCACTCGCCGGAAAAACTTAACATATTGACTCCAAACTCCTACTCTAGGTAACACACCTAATTTGGAGTCACTTTTGTTCTTGGTCATACCCCAAAAAGTGATCGGAAGTGCCCGGAATTGGAGGCCGAAACCGGCAGATTTTCTATCGCTTATTTCAGTTTCAAAACGCAGAAATTTCTTAAAACTAACACCACTAACAGCAAGAACAGCTCGAGAGGTTCAAAATCCATACCTGGTTCGACTAAAACGGTGGCCGGAAGTGGGAGAACGAGCTCCCCAAAGTTCGCTAAAAATCTGCCCAAAACAGCTCGGATTTCTGCAATTTCCGGCCATCACCGGCGTTTCCAGCGGCTGAGACTGGTCGGGATGAAGAGAGGAAGGCGGCCCGGTTCTTTTGAGTCCGGCCCCGTGGCCGGAGGTGGCTTGTGGCGACGGCGGTGGCTCTTGGAAGCCACCGGCTGTTTTAACATAAAAATGGGGGGGGGGGGGTGTTCGCACGGGACAATGCTTGGCTCCTGATGTCAGGAGCCAATCCTCCTCAACCATGACGTGGGCTTCTTAAAAAATCAACACGTGTGTTTTTTTTTTTCCCTCTTTCCTCTTTCCTCTTCCCCCAACCTTTTGGCTGGTTTTAACTTCAGCTCCAGAGACACCGCCACTCCTGCTCCGAATCCACCCTCATCACCAACCTCGCCCTCTCCAAAAACCTCTCACTTTATCTTTTTTTATTGTTCATCATCTCATATATGTGGGTTGTTGAATCTGATATTCATCTATCATGAGCAATATTCCATGATCTCTAACCGACTCCGCCCTCACCCTCTTCAATCTTGCAATCTCTTCTTCGATCCTTGGCCTTTTCCTTTCGTCTTCTTATAACCCATCAAGAAAATTCAAAAACCACTGAACCTATAAGGTAGCCCACCAAACGGCACCAGCAAATTTTTTTGGTTTCACCTCTATTTAGCATGTAAGCTTTCTCCTCCTTCTCCCTCTCCCTCTCCTTCTCCTTTCTTCAACAACCATGAAAAATTTTTTTTTTTTCAAAAAAAGAAAAAAACCTGCAAGTCACCCTCCCCTGCCTTCGTCTCTTTCTCCTTCACTCACCGAAGTTAAAAAAAAATCAGCAAAAGACTTGAGTTAAAGGAGTTGGGAAAAAGAAAAAAACAACAACAACAATAACACGTGTTGTTTTGTAAAGAAGCCACGTTAGCTGTTGAGGAGGAATGGCTCCTGATATCAGGAGAGCCAAGCATTGTCCAAACCATCGACCCAAACTCCTATCCTAGGTAATACACCCTATTTGGAACCACGTTTGTTCTTGGACTATAACCAAAAAGTGGCTGAAACTGAGCTCTCAAAGTCGGCAGAATTTCAACTCAACAATTAACTTATCAAACCTCAAAATATTTCAAAACCTACCCAACCATCAGCTAGAACATGAAAATCAGTCGAAAAACCATACCTAATTCGTCCGATTTGGTGGCCGGAGGAGGGAGAACGAGGGCTTGGAAATTCGGAGAAAAGTCTGGCCGAAAACCATGGTTTTCCGGAGACCCGTGCGGCTGATGGTCGGGGAAAGCGTCGGACGGCTAGGGGAGGTGGCGCCGGTTCATTCTTGACCTGTCCGGTGTACGTGGTGGTGGTTGAGTGGCTTGGTGGTGGTCGGCTGGAGCACAGCCGGGGGAGGGGAAGAGACGTGGGGAGAGAGAGAGAGAGAGAGAGAGAGAGAAATCCTGTTTAAAAAAAAAAATCTGTCTTTTTTCCAAAATTTCAATTATGCCATTTTTCATATTTCGATCGTATTATCTTCAATATGCCTCGGATTTGAGCCCACTACGTGTCTACGAACTCGTTTTTTTGTGCTCTACGCAACGGTATAACCAGATTTCCCAAATTCCTTGTCGGTCAAAAAGTCAACTTAAAACCAAATAAAATATCTAAATGGCATAATTGTCTTCTCCTCTAATAATTTATTAATTAATTATTAATTAAGGTCTATGGTGCTATGGCGAGGGCAGAGGGGGGCCCAAAGCGGACAATATCGTGCTATGGCGGAGCCGATCCTGGGATATAACAAAAAGCTTTCACGTGGCTTGCCATGCAACTTAATTATATATATTGTATTAAAACTATTAATTTTAAATATTTAATTTCCATGAAATATTAGTATACATATATATATTTTTTTTAAATGGGGTTTCATAGAGATATTTAGCGAACTACTTTTCAGGCTCACTACGAGCGAGTGAGGCCTTTTTTTCACTATTGAACTATACAATCTCATTTAAGTTAGTCATGTCTCTTACCAAACATGGGTTTTGAGTCCAGTGAGGCGTGCCAAACATGGCCAAACTATTTTGGGATAAATAAGTCATGTAGTATTCAATTAATGGGGGTGTATTCAATTAGGTTTGTATAAGATTTTGAAAGATTTTTTTTAAGTGACAGATTTCCTGGAATTGTATAACTCCTATAGGTTTTATTGGGATTTTGAATAAACTTGCCTAAACTTTTATTATAGACTTCCATACTTTTATATGAACTTTTGTTATAGATTCAGATCAATTTGCATAGACATTATTACTTTTGTTACAGGCCTCCTGAACCACGCTTGCAGGTTGGGCAGCCGTAGAAGCATTGGATACTTTCAAGAATGGACCCCAGCTGAAAGCTGTTTTGGTTATATGATTCAAGTGCGTTGAAACATGCGGAGGTGGCATTACTCCTCCCTGTATTAAATGTGTTTTTATTAGCTGTTTTATGCTTTGGAGTCTGCCCGCTCCTGAGGGAATTCCATGCAGTGGCTGACTTGGAACCATTCATAGGTGGTGGAACTATTTCTCCAGCAAGAAATGGTTCATGGCAATTGGGGCAAAGAAGATTATGATTAAGATAAATTCTGAGATACTCATATTGCATTTTGCATTTATGACACACAGTCCAAAAGGTACTAGGCCTTGCTTTATGAGAAGAAGCAGGAGCGGAAGAGTGGCTAGCCCGTGGGAACCCTTTTGAGTCTTTGTGCCGGACGTTGTACTTTTTGTTATAGAGTCAGATCAATTTGTCTTCACGAACCCACTGTCACGACCCGACTCCCCTATCACGATATTGTCCGCTTTGGGCCCCCCTCTCTGCCCTCACGGTTTTGTTTCTAGGAGCTCACGAGCAACTTCCCAGTGGGTCAGCAATCCTGGGATTGCTTTAGCCCCCAACTCGCTTAACTTTGGAGTTCCTAAGAATCCGAAGCCAATGAGCTCCCAAAAGGCCTCGTGCTAGAAAGAGACGTGTCCACACATTTAAAGCACTTCACCTTTCCCTCCCCGAGCGATGTAGGATTGCTCACCGTCCTCGCTGGCACATTTCCGGTTCGGGTCCGGCTCTCATACCATTTTGTCACGACCCGACTCCCCTAGCACGATATTGTCCGCTTTGGGCCCCCCTCCCTGCCCTCACGGTTTTGTTTCTGGAAGCTCACTAGCAACTTCCCAGTGGGTCACCCATCCTTGGATTGCTCTAGCCCCCAACTCGCTTAACTTCGGAGTTCCTAAGAATCCGAAGCCAATGAGCTCCCAAAAGGCCTCGTGCTAGGAAGAGACGTGTCCACACATTTAAAGCACTTCACCTTTCCCTCCCCGAGCGATGTGGGATTGCTCACCGTTCTTGTTTTCCCAAGACACGGGTCTTACACCCACCACAAATTCACAAAAAGCAAATATTATAAGAAATTCAAAGTAACTGGTGTTCATGAAAGTATAGTGACAAATTTATAACAAGTTTGAAAGCAACTTGAAAGAAAAATATGCAATATTCATTCGTTATCGTTAATTCTCATTGGTGTCATTGTGGCCAATATCTCTCCACATGTTCAAAGCTATACCAACCCTCCATTAAGACTATTAGGTTTTTTAAAAGAGAGAGGCCAAATCTAATGTTATTCAATCAAGACTTTAAATAAGTAACAAAAGGTTTTATAGTATTCAAAAACTTACTAATTTTGAAGGATTTTTTCAAATGTGGAATTGTGTGGGATTTTTTAGTGGGAGGTATAAATATCAAACCCTATCTCAAATCCCATCCTAACTCATCAGATTTTGTACGTAAGATTTTGTTTTTTATGTGAGATATTTTTTCTCTGCTGGAGACTGTAGAAGATGAACAGACATAGTGAACAAGGTAATTCCTTCCACGGATAACACTGTGCTAATCTCCTATCATAGAAACGATAAACGGATTTCAATTACATGAACTGATCACATGGGTGGTGGATATTGGGGATAATACATTTAGCATATTCTTAGCTATTTCCTTGTCAGAGTAGTGTCTATGTTTTTCTGTTACAATTTTCTTACACATAAGTTTAGCTTCTATATGTTGTCAGTGGAGGAGGTGGATTTACTTTGTAGCATAATGTGCTGCAAAAACTCCCTCATCAGTTCACGCCTAGTAAATTGTTTTGTATCCCCAGGTAGCTCAGTCACGACTATCACGACCTTCACATGGACAAATGCAGAACCCAGGCACTGTCAAGTGGAGTGATGGTGCAACGAAGATGATTGCACATGTTCCCTTTTATATTCTTGGCGGACAACAAGAAGGTTAGGATCCTTTATCAAAACCTGTTTTACTAAAACCCTTAGAGTTGCAAGGATATACTAAAACTTCTTCTCGCAGAGCACATCGACAAGAACTGTGATCAATATATCAATTCATCTGTACCATCGCATCCTGTTGCTAGTTGAATTTTTTTTTTTTTTTTGTTTAAAATGAAAAGTATGCACGAACCAGAATGGGCTAGGATTATGAACTGGTATACACAGTGTATAATTAAGTATGCACCATTATGCTATATTTTGCATAGATGCATGCCTTATGGTATTTTGGCGTTCACCTTCTCGCAGGTCCACACGTCCATGATTTTTTGTTTTCAGATATTCTTCCAAGAAGATGAATGCGGCCCATTTTTTGCATGGTGTTTGCAATCACAGATTGCATCAGTTTGCCCTGTCACAAGTATTTTTAGTTTGTAGAGTGCCTTTGTATACAAGGGCGGAACCAAGAATTTTTCAATGGGTGGGCTAGCTAAAGTTATTACCTTAAAATCTAATAATTTTTTTTGTTAACTTCCAGTTTCTATAGTCTTTCTAGAAGTAAAAGTATACATTAAATCATATAAATCATGCTAGTTTTATACAAGCGATATTTGTGTAGAAGGGAATCGGACCCAGGACCTCGAGTGCATGGCTAAATGCTAAATTCCAATAAGGTCTAACATAAAATAAATACATACTAATGAAACAAAAAAGCACATATTATAAAATGAAAAATATGTTTGACAACATAAATGAAAGTTTACCTATTTTAATGTGTATTTGTATTGATGTCTTGCAATTCAACTCATAAAGAATTGAAACTTTTTTGGACTACTAATAGGTTAATATATTGGGCTATGTTAAAAACAAGTCAAATACATAAGTTTCATTTTTTAAATCCCCCAAACTCCCCCTAGGCTACAGTCCACCTTAGTCATTAAGGTAGTTCCGCCCATGTTTGTATATCAATCACATTTCTTAAATTAAATGCGCATACAATTTGTTTGAAAATTTCAAGACGTTAGAGAGTTGGTTATTCTCTCTTGATGCTCTGCACTGTTCAGAAGTTAAATTAAATGCCCATACAATTTGTTTGAAAATCCTTATATTTTCTTAAAGCATACTCAACATTTGCTTTTACTCCACCCATTACAATTGAGGAGGAGTAACTCCTCAAAACAAATGGAAGTTTGACACTGGTCAAAAATCCCATTTGCTGTGGGGAGTAGCTCCTCCTCAGTTTGAAGGAAGGCGTCTGGCAATGATTTCAAGTGCTTACAATAAACTTGTGGTGAATCATTTATAGTTTTAGTCGTTGCTTTGTATATCATATAGAGAATCCTAGCGCCTCCTTGATTGACATCACAGTCTTTGCAATAATATTGTTCATCAGTTGGTGATTTAACAACGACGTGGAAGACAATGGTCGAAAGACTCCCACCAGTTTCCTCCCGGTGGATCAATCTGTCAGGAAGGATAGAAAACCCTGAGGGCAAGATAGTTATATGGTCTGGGCATTCATCCTTCATCAACTTGTTCCCGGCATCCTTATAATCAAAGGGACCATAAACTATGTATGAGCCTGTCGATGCTGTATATAGCTCTCTTGCATGTACAATGCTTTAAGCTTCTTTGTTTCATCCTATACAAATAAAATCAAGCAATTCTATTAAGCTTAAATGTATTTAAAAGGGTAAGGGAAAAAAAATTGGAATTTATCTTCAACTCACATTAATGGCTCGCAATATAGAAACCCCATTTTCTGGATTGTCACCTTTGCTTATATGAGCACGTTCATTGAATCTATGATTGCGTTCGTAGATATCCCACTGTTTTATATACACAAGTTAAATGGAAGACATGATCGATCTCTTTCTGATAGATGTTAATGAAAGGACTATAGTTAAAATATGTGTCTCGGATAACCCACTAAAGTCAAGGTATGTTGAATGAAGAAATGAAGTCAAACTTTCAAATTTTGTCAAGTTGAAGGTAGAGGATTGATTAGTCATGAATGAGATTTATCCTTACAATCCTGACAGAATGAAAAAAAATTCATCTCAGCCTTCATTTGTTACTTCAGCATACCTTGAATGTAATGAGTTATCCAATCTAATCCTAGGCACCAACGTAATCTTTATGTACGCTTTAAGAGCTACTTGCATGCTCCTCTTCTTTTCAATTTTTTTTAAAAGAAAACATTGCATATTCAAAATTCAGAAAACATACCTGTCTCCGAAATTTGACATCACGAAGTAAACTAAATACTTGTTTACTTGGGGCTGGAAGGTGGACGGAAGTAGCGAACACTGTTGTGGTACCTAGAATCTTTCAATGGTCATCTGTGCTATTCTTTGTCGATATCATTATATCAGCACCCGACACTGGAAATGGCATCCATTTGTTCTCTCACTGATGTCCATGAAAAAGCTTTTTACCATTCTCTCCGAAAACTTCAAGAAGAACGTTCTTTGAGGTTGCGGTATAATCACTAATCAAAATAAGGGGAAAAAGCTTAGCTATTTAATTAGACCATCTAAATCCAAGTCGATCGATGTAATCAAAAGAAAATTTTTAAATATAGTTCACTTGATTTTATCAAGATGCATGAAACAAATTAATTGGGATTTAATTATTTAATTACTGCCACGATCGGTAGGACTGTTTGGAGCCCTTACAGTTGCAGACCATTGAAAATGCTGAATTTAAGTGTTAACCCAACGCTTTGCACAGAATGCAAAACCAGAAGTGACCAGCGGCTGAAAAAAATGATGAACCAGTCTGTTATCCACCACCACATGTTCCACCCATATAACCTTAGAGGATCCATTTGGCATTTCTTCAATCAAACAGCCTGATGGTCGTCTTCTAAAGTTTCTTGATGGAAATTGGGGCAACGTTTCCGGGGACACATTAACAACTCCACACAAGCCACTGCCTAGCTTTTTACAATACCTTGCAAATGAACTTTCTCTTGTCGGAACAAGTGGTGATGGGGCATGAAACTCGGCTGTCATCTGGAAACAACAATAACCTGATAATTAACTTTATGGTACGATGGTTATTATAAGAAGAATTAATGCTAGTGTCAGCCATAATTAGTGTGGGACTCACTCACAGTGGATCCCACACCAATGGTGCGTAGTCGTCACGTGTGGGCAACTGCGTTTAGCAAAACTCTCCACTTTGTCGAATGGTTATCGACATATTACAATAAATTATGGCATTACCAAATAAGGAAACGAAACCAGTTAGGATGGACTACATTCAACAAAGTGTAGTTCCTAGAAAGTGTTAATTACTAGCAAAGCAACAAGAGAAATGACTATTTTGTTAACATTTAAGAACAATTTATCCTTTTATAAATTATGTCAACCAAGTCTCTTAAATAACCCTAAGTAGGATTAATTTAACCTAAAAGTTATCTTACATCTGAAGCTAATGTTTCATAATTATCTCATGATATAGGACTAGGAGGATGAAGCATATACACAGAATTTATAGTTGGATGAAGCATAGGTTCCCATTTATATATATATATATATATATATATATATATTACCAGTTGGAGAGTTCCGTCGTAGTGTCGTTCCACTCCTGTTGATGCCAAAACTCCCACTAGCGTTGCTTTGGAGACAATATTGGAAAAAGCAAGTGACCATTGCTCCTGATTATCAATCAAAATATATAAGCAATCAAACGTGTTTCATAGACAAATACTAAATTAGTTTAATCAAAAGAGAACCTACCAAATCCATCAAAAGTTCAATAATGCTGATAGGACTCGTTTTGAAGTACTCAACTGCTCGTGAAGATTCAGAACTAATAACTGCAAGAACTGGTTCAAGTTCATGAGAGTTGTCAACTTCCAAGGTTGGGGCGATTGACATTCTCTCACCTTAACCACTCTCATATACTTGGCATCACTTAGCATTTCAGTATTGTTTTGCTTGTCAACTTGCCAAAGGGGCTCTTGACGATATCAACTAAAACTTCACAAAATACTTAGAGAAGTGATCATCAAGAGAAAATTCTCAGAATCATTCCCGTTCTTGAGATGGTCATCAACTCCACTGCTCGAAGTACAACTGCGCTTGGTCTTCCTTCTTCCAGCCATTTTAGCTGAAAACATATGCACACCAAAACACCATGTCACATTATAATCAAGCATTTTAAATCTGAAAAAAATTAAACTTGAAAACATAGAAATTTACTTTGTGAAGTTGGTCTGAAATATAAGCAAGAATTGATTAGGGCAGAGGATAATGTAGTACTTGGAGATGATAAGTGAGTGTGAAACTGGAGGTGTGTCGGAGATTTCAAGGAGGTTTAGGGCAAGGGTTTGGAAGCTGCAGGACTTCTTCGGACACTGCCAGGTGGAAGGCACTTGGAAGGTACTTATAGTAGTAACCCAGTCAAAACTGACGTGGCTGAATGCTGTTCTATGATTGGTTAAAGGTTTGGAGCAAGAGTGTGATGTCACTCTTATGAGAGTGCGGGCCTTGGGATCAAAATGAATGTGGTCAAGTGATAGTCTAAGCAGAAAAGGCGACGAATCTCCTGAGACCTAATTTACTTGGCTAAATAATTAATTAGTTGTTTAAAATGGAATAAATTTATAATTAATTAGTTGTTTAAAATGGAATAAATTTGGCGATCCATATTAGTAAACACGTTATCTAATTTGGACAGTCCCAAAACTTTTGGGTCTAGTTACAATTTTTTGTTAAATTTCTTTGTAAATTCGCAATACAAAAAACACAGAATAGATAAGTTTTCCTTGATACGTTGGAAAGTAAGAATATAACCATTTTTTTAAATTGGTTTTTTCTGCTAGAGAAACCGAAAGTGTATAGATAAGAGAAAAGACGGAAAAATGATGGCCAGGATAGAGGGTGATAGAAAGGAGGGCGAGAAAAGAAGACAATTTACAAAACAAAATGAAGAAGACAAACCTACTCATAATTATTTTGAGAAGTTTTAGTTTTAAGATTTCATTTTGTATGCCATTTCTTCAACATCCCACTTCCACCACCATTCCCCCATCCCAAATTGTTTGTATAACATATACTTCCACTCCATTTTCCAATCAAGCAAATCCAAAAGAGTTTGAATAGTAATGCTAGCCTTGTCCCCCATTTTTCTTATTTAGTATCTCTTCCCATTATTTTTTATTAGCTGGTTATGGTTATAGAGGAATTTACAAAGATTGGACTGATATATTAGTTGTGCAACTTCCACTTTCCAAGAGCTAAACAATAAGTTTATTATCGCACTTGAAATCATAGTACGATACCATATTTGAGAATTACATTGTGGACGACATCTCTAATAGCGATATGGGAGATCAATGTGTCCATAAATATAGTATAAATAATTTCAGTCTTTATTAACTATGAAATTATCTTAGTGGGTATCTATATGTATGCATCAAACTAAAAACTTCTAGTTTTTACTGGACAATCAATTTCTAAAAATCCGAGCATGACCTTGAAGAATCAGTCAGAAAACCAATAAAATAGGTAATATAATATACAGCAGATTCGACTGTATACAAGCACATAGCATTGGAAGGTTTTTCAAATTTCTACCATGCACAAGACCTTAGGCACTGGTGGCAAATTTATAACTGCACCAGATGAATAACTTACTGGCTTAATCGACTTCTAGATCATAAATTCTAAACCCTCCTTGATTGAACTCATGGTTGTTTCAAGAATTCTATGTACAACATTGAGATGTTGATGAGGAGACATATGTTCTTCAGTTGATGCTCCAAGAGCGATGTGGAAGGCAATAGTCAAAAGACTTCCTCCAGTTTCGTCCTGGTGCATTGGCTTGTCAGGAAGGATAGAAAACCCTGAGGGCAAGATAGCCACATAATCTGGGTTTCCACCATTGATGAGGTCGGTCATGGCACATGCGTCTATCGGTGCATAAACAACATACGACTCCATTGAGTCTGTATAACTGGCTTGCAAGTAAAAGATTTCAACCTCGTTCGTTTTGTCCTACAAATTAAATCAAGCAGTTGTGTTAACACAAGTCAGGCTTACAATATGTTGAATCTTCAAAAGGGAAAAGGAAACAAAAAAACAGGGTACATGCAACTCACATTCATGGATCGCAATATGGAGACACGATTTCCTGGATTTTCTCCAATACTGAAATAGGCATATTCATGGAATTCATGTTGAAATGCAAGCATATCCCACCACTGTATTATACACAAAGTAAGTACATTGGCATGATGATCTCTTTGGAATAGACGTTTATATATGGAAGGATTATGTGTAGGTTCAAAAATGAATGCTACTTACGTATACGTGTTAGAATTTAGAGCCTAAGCGTTATTATGTCACATGGTGTTACCGTTGCACAGTAATTTTTCAAATTACAAAACTCAACTCCTAGTTTTCACATGGGATCCAGTAGTGATCTTTATCCCTCTTTGATTTGGCCATATCAATAGACTTATGCTCATTTTTCCAAACCACCATATTGATTCAAAGTTAAGTACTGTACATACCTCACTTCGACATTTCTCATCCCGTAGAAAACTGAATACTTTTTTTCGTGAGAATGGATGGTATACGGAAGTAGCAAACACTAATGTAGTACCTGGAGGCCTTCCAGGGTCACCTGTGCCACTCTTCATTGAGATCCTTATATTTTCAGCACCTGATGTTGGCCATGGTAGTGACATCCATTTGTTTTCAGAACAAGCACTGATATTTTCACTAAAGAAGCTTCTCACCATCCTCTCCGAAAGCTTTAACAGGCTTCTCCTTCCCTGTTGCGATATAAACCCTTATCATTGGGAAAGATCAGCTCAGTTACTTAATTTATCAAGCTGCAAGGAACAAATTAATTTGAATTTAATTATACCTCCTTCAGTTGAAAAACTAGTCCTTCTAGCCATTGTAGTTTCCAGCCATTGACATTGTCGAATCAACGTAGCAACCAAACGCTTTGCGCAAAATGCAAAACCAGAACTGACCAGCGGCTCAAACATATTGTTAACAAGTGAATTGTCTACTTCCACATGTTCCACCCATATAACCTAGCATATGAAAAGGAACTCCATTATACTGTTTAAGCCTTTCTCTACCATGCTAGCTAATTTAAACTGAGAATGTTGTCTACTTAATTAACAAACACACACATACATTAGACCATCCATCTGGCATCTCTTGAATCAAACAGCCTGATGGCTGTCTTCGAAAGTTTCTTGATGGGAATTGAAACAATTTTTCCAAGGAAACATCCACAACTGCCCAAGTGTCGCTGCTCAGCCTTTTGCAATACCTTGCAAAATAACTTTCTCTAGTTGGGACTAATGGTGTAGGGGCATGAAATTCAGCTGTCATCTAGAAACAACAAATACTTGAGAATATTAGTTTTATTCTAAAGCATTATACAGTGTGGGTCTCACAGTGAATCCCAAACCTAGTCGTCACACGTGGACAATTGTGTGTATGAAAAATTGACTATAAACTTCCTCCCATTTAGAAATATATATGTGCATGCAAAAAAAGCTTGGAGTTGTCTTGCTTTGAAACCCTTCCATACAAAATTTTAGTAGGGTAAAATAATTACCACTTGAAGAGTTCCATCGTAGTTTCCTTGAACTCCTGTGGATGATAAAACTCCCACTATCGCTGCTCTAGAGACTATATTAGAAAATGCTTGTGACCACTGCCTCTGATTATCAAACAAAGTATAAAAATCAATAATATTTCGCGGTTTTTTTAAACTTGTTTACAGAGGAAAACAAAAAATTAAATAAATTAATCGGAAGAGGACATACCAAATTCATTAGCAGTTGAACAATGCTTGAAGGATTCATTCTGACCAAACCAATTTCTCTTGAAGCTTCAGAACTAACAGGTTTAGGTCCAACTTCTTTTGGCTTATATTGACTTCCTATTGAAAATTCAGAATTGTTCATGTCCAAGCTTGGCAGAGACTGAGATTCTCTAACCTCAACCATTTTCACAATCTCCATTAATGTGGCATTCATATCCCCAAACTCCCTCATGTACTCAATATCACTAAGAATCTCCGTGTTGCTCACTGTGTCAACTTTCCATAGAGGCTCTCTAGCAAAAGCCAATTTTATGAGCTCCTCCATTGCCTTCGAAGCAAGCTCGGAGATTCTAAGTCGGTTAATTTCTGTGCCTAAGGAAACTGACATAATCAGGTCACTGGCTCTTTGATTATTGAACCCACCAAGTGTTTCTGTCCCAAAATCTGAGAGGGGCACTTGTGGTGAGGAGCCTTGAGGGGACGCAGTGAGCCGAGGCATGCCCATATGATCTGAATTGTATTGTAGGTTGCTGCTATCTATCTGAAAATTAGCCAAAACGATGAAAGATTGAGTTAAATGAAAAATTCAAATTAAACTCGAACTCCATCAGAATTAAGGTTGAGCTAGGTTAACATGACACGAAATCAAAGCAGATCAAGATGATTTTAGATACATAGGTTTATGAGACTCAAATTCTTCATATCCGATAATCCTAAGTACAAAAACAAAGCAAAATATAAAAAATAAAAAAATTGCCCACAAATATATAAAAATCATAAAATTTAGTTCAAGTCACATAAGCCCCTTTTTTGTTGTTGGTAATTTTACATTTTTAATTAAAAAAACTGGAAATTTTACTTAATTACCTTTAAATCAACCCAGAGCTCTAACCCTGATTCACAGTAAAGTTGTATATTGTTAATCGCTCTCCCTGAAGCTGCGGACACTCCCACGAATCTGAAGAAAACAATAACCCTAAAGCCATTAGATTCATGATGATGATGACATCAAAGTAAAACCCCAAAAGATTGTAACAAAAAAAAAAAAAAAAAACCTCGATAGAAAAGTGATCACCAAGAGAAAGACAAGCAATGCATGCATATATACGCCGTTTGAACATCTAGATTTTTGCAAAGAACTTACTTCTCTACATGTTGGAGCTCATGATTTGATGTTTCTCCATCAAAATTCTCAGAATAATTCATGTTTGTTAGATAATCGTTTGCTTCAGTGCTCGAAACATGAGTGTGGCTGGTCATTCCTCTTCCTGCCATTTTCAGCTGTGACATGCATACACCAAAAAAAACCACCATGTCAAACTAACCCATATGATTATATATCTGAAAAATTAAATTTTTTTTATAAAAGAATTTACTTCATGAAGCGGGGTCTGAAAAATATGCAAGAACTGATTAGGGTGAAGGAAATGTAATGCTTGGAGATGATGATGGTGAGTGAAACTGTGTAGATCTGTTTTGGGGCTTTCAAGGAGGTTTAGGTTTTGTGATGTGGAGACTGGACTTCCGGGGACACTGCCAGGTAGGGTAATTGGAAGCTAATTATGCCCAAGTGGAAAGCTGACGTGGCTGAATGCTTTACTCTGATTGGTTAGGGTTTTGGAGCAAAGGGTTTGCTGTCACTCATTCAGTTCCTTCTCTATATCTTTATGAGAGTGCGGGCCTCAGGTGCAATTTGATAATTGTAAGACCTAATTTTAAGTGGAAAATTAATTAGATGTTTTTGCCAAACAATTAAATGGAAGAAATTAATTAGGGAAGTTGATTTCTAGTTAGATTTTATTATATTTTCCTCTAAATTTACAACATCAAAATCACATAATATGGATAAGGGTTGAACATCAAATTACGAATTTTTGGGAGTTTCACTAAAATACCCAAAATGGAGGCTGAAATTATAAAAATACCCAACACCCAAAACACTTTATAGACATACCCAAAATCCATCATTACACTCACTCAAAACTCATTTATAAACATACCCAAAAAATATACAATTGTTAATTGTGGGGTTGATTTTGGGTATGTTTCTATGTTTAAATAGTGTTTAGGTATTTTTATAAATACATGTCTAGAATTGAGTATTTTTATAAATATCTATTAAAATAAGTGACAACATTTGAATGATATGATGCATGGTGTCTTGATTATCTTCATGTATACTCAATTCGTTAATTCATACAACAAAACAAGTGGAGTATGCACATTCAGTACAACTTGGTCTCTAGTTCCTCATGAACTCGTAATATAATAATCACACATCGATTCCTCTTTATTAGTTATTTTGTCTAACTCCTTATCATCAGTCACTCATGAACCGACCATGCACGTTAACCAAGTACTAAATTGACACACATAATAACTTCAGTACTCAATTAAAATGGGAGTCAAAGTTCAAATACCAAATTTGAAAACAAAATAGTAATAAATAATACTATATAGACTCAAATAATGGTGAGGTGAGATCAATTATAAACTTTGAGAGTTCCTTTGAATCAAGTTCTGGTAGTTTATTAGACTGATTACCAACTCACTTCTTTTCAAATATGCAGCAACATAATCCTTCCTTCTTTATTGATGGAGCTGCATAAGGAGGAGGACCAATCTATCACTTTTTCTTTTTGAGAAATTGAGGTATAAACTCTAAACCTTGGGGATTTTTATGAAATTGGTACTCTGAAAATGTGTGTTTGAAGATCTTTTGAGCCATTTAGTTCACCCATAGTCTCCATAGGGTCTGTTTTAAATAGTGAGCACCAAGTGTTTGAAGAAATGTCTTAAAGACACATTGGTGGGTGTATAACTGGTTTTATCTGTTTTTGTCTTCTGAGTTGTGCTTCGAGTTTTATCCTAAGCTTTTGATACATCAAATTGGACATGTCAGAGATTGTCTCAAATACTTTGGTGTAATTTCAAACATAAAGACTATGCTGCATGAATTCTGCAGTATACTCTGCAGCATAACCTGTTTTGAATATGTTTTCAGACTTCCGTTACTTCGAGTTACATGGAATTTCAGTCTGTTATATTTTTTTCATTTTTTTTTCCAACTACAAGGTTGAAAGACAATTGGACATGAACTGAAATTTTGATGCATTTTTAAAGTGAGAATAATGTTGTAGGGATTTTGCAGAACTTTGCAATACAGCTTATTTCAGCCCTATTTTTGATATACTTGTAGGAGTTAAAATTGCATGAAATTTTGGGAAATGTTAGTTTCACATGTTTTCTTTGAACCTGTAAATTTTTGACTGATTTAACTTAAGTGTGACATTTTGATGGACTTACAAAATACAGTAGCGCAGCTGAAAATCAGCGAACCCACAGCACCTCTTGTTTTTAAATATGGTTTTGGCCCAATTCTATAACTCCATAGGTTTTGAATTTTGAGTATGTTAAAGTAAACCTGCCAAGAATATTTTAACTTGAATAGAGTTGTATTCGATAGTTGGCACGTACTTGAAGAAGACTTTCACTTTAGCATTCAACACTTTATGAAATTGTCTTTATCATACCTCTAGGTTTTAAGTCTTCCTATGGCTTAAATGAAGCTACAGTTACTCTAGGGAAGGAATGGTATGCTCTAAAGTTGTGAAGATTTGTGTCGGCTCGTGAGTTGATCTCTTGAAATGGTGGTGGTGGTGCTATGAATTTGGAAAACTTGTTTGGATTGTCTACTTGTAATCCAAGTAGGAGGACTCGACATCCCTCTAACTTCGATTTTCCTTATAACCTTAATTATATGTATGATACATGAGTTTCCTTTGTTGTTTGATTTGTCCTGATCAAATTGGTTATTTGATTTACATTGATTTTTTGGTTTCGTTTCTTGACAGTATACGAAAGATGATAAACTGACATGAAATTATAGTCCCATCCCATGCCCTAACAAGTATGCGCTTTTAAAATTGGCATAGCATGCATGATACTTTTGTTGTCATGAGAACTGAGATTAATATGATTTTGGAGATAACCTTGAGATTAGAGGGTAACGTAATTTGAGATTCAACAAATGAGAATGTTCACGCATCATGATTATTTATGGATATTTTTGCACTTGTGCGAATCCGAGATGTTTAAACTACTGGCTTGAGAGCGCAGGCTGCAGTAAGGCTGCATTGCTTCGATCCCCTAAATCTACGGGTATTTCTAATTATCATTATTAGAGGCGTAGATTGATGAACTTTCGTCCAGCCTCCGTGGATGGATTACATCAGCTTTGGCCATGTAGTAGGGTCATATGGTCCATAAGTAGTTGGCTGTGCGACCAGCTTGTGTGTCCATTGTTGCTACTAAACAAGCATGTTGAGAAAAATGGCTCAATTAAAAAGATAACAAAATATTAAAACCAGCGACCGGTTAGGTTATGGCGACCGGTCGGTTTCGGCAGATTGCAAAGTCTAAATTGAATTTCGATTCTCTTCCAAAGCGACCGGTCGCAAGTTATGAGCGACCGGTCGGTCTTCAGCCAAAAGAACGAAGTCTGAAGCGAAATGTGGAAAAGCGACCGGTCGCCTGGTCCTGGCGACCGGTCGCCCAGAAGATACTGAAGCTAAAAACGATTCTGTGTAAAGCGACCGGTCGCCCCGTCCTGGCGACCGGTCGCCCCTGACTATGCTGTTTTCAGTTTCTACGCGTTTTCAAGTCTTCCTTTGTGTGCTATCACTTTCTACCGACTTGCAAGGATATTTCTGATCAATTCTGAGATATTAGAAGGTGGCATAGCAGCTGGAAAGTTGGGAGAACACTTTGGCAAATTGATAACTTGCTTCAATGAGTGATTTCTCTCTTGGATCAAGAGATAGATGGCAGCTAGCATCCAATGTTCCCTTGCTTTATGAGCTGCCAAGAACAGGTGTCTAAAGTGAGATAACTAAAGCATGAACGTGTATAACTTAATGATATCTGATCTTGGAGTCCCAAGGCCTATATAAGAGGGAAGAGGAAGCAAGAGAACATCAAGTTGTTAAGTGCAAGTTTGTGCAAAATATAGAGAAGCTGAAAACTTGTAAATTCAGAAAATACCAAGGGGAGAGCAAGAGAGTTCTCTAAGGGTATCAAGGTGTTGAGCAAGGGTGAGAGAGAAACAGATTGTGAGGGTAGTGTTCTAAGGGGTTTTCTTCTTTGTAAACCAAAGTTTGTAACCTATCTTCATTAGTGAAAGTTCTCAAGGAGATCACCAAAGAGGAAGTAGGCAATTTGCTGAACCTCTATAAACACTTGTGTCATTTCTTTCTTGGTTAAATTTCTGTGTGTGTGTAAGACTCATCCATCATTGAGTTGGTCACAAAGTTCATCAACAACAAGGTCCTAAGGGGAAGTGAGTTAGTATTGATTCACAACAAGTGGTATCAGAGCTGTGTTTTGGCAGCTGTGCTAGTCTTTCTTTTGGAGTGCTAGTGTGTTGAAGATGGCAACTGAACAAGAAGTTGAGAGTGGTAGCAGTTCACAACATGTGAAGCAACCGCAGGCAGCAAGCATGAAGGTGGAGCTAAAGCCTTTCACAGGGAAGGAGAACTTCACTCTTTGGCAACGAAGGATGAGGTCAGCTCTTACACAACAACATCTCCATGTTGTGTTAGTTGGCAAGGAAAAGAAGCCAGCAGACATGAAAGATGAGGAGTGGGGCGTACTTGACGAGTTAGCTAGAGGAGCCATCGAAAACTACCTCTCCGATGATGTGCTCCTCAACGTGTTGAAGGATACCGCGAAGCAAACATGGGAGAAGCTCGAAGAGATGTTTGCAGGGAAGTCGCTGTCCAACAAGCTCTTCCTAAAGGAAGAACTCCTAAATCTGAAGATGGAAGAATGAGGTAATCTAATGGAACATTTAAGTAGTTTCAATAGATGTGTTGCTGATTTGCAAAGAATGGAAGTTATTTATAGTACGGAGGATAAGGCTCTTATGTTGCTAACATCCTTACCTCCGTCCTATAAACACTTTCGAACCACTCTTATGTTCGGGAAGGTCACTCTGGATTTCGAGCCTGTGCTGCAAGACATCATGACGCACCATAGGATGGCTCAACGTTCTGGAGAAAACTCTCAAGGTGAAAGTCTATTTGCTAAGACCGAAGATAGGGGTCGTTCAAAGAGGCGTGAAGGCAAGAAAGGCAACAAAGGAAGATCAAAATCCAAGGCGAAATATGGTTGTTTCGAGTGTGGGTCAAAGGAGCACTGGAAAAGAAATTGCCCCATATGGAAAGAGAAGAAGAACAAAGGGAAGAATGCAGCAAACACAGCTGAGGAAGTCACGGAAAGTGATGGTGAGCTTTTATGTGTTAATGGCAATGTTAATACTAATACATATGCTAATTCTTCAAGGTGTTTCTCTTCGGATTGGATTTTGGATTCCGGGTGCTCATACCATATGTGCTCAAACAAGGAGTGGTTTGACACATATGAGAAAGAAGAAGGTGGCGAAGTTATAATGGGGAATGACTCGGTTTGTAGAGTCATAGGCACCGGTACAATCAAGATAAAGATGCATGACGGGACTGTTAGGACGCTTGGAATGGTAAGGCATATTCCAAAGTTGCGTAAGAATCTTATTTCCCTTGGAACTCTTGATAAGAATGGTTATTCTGTTAAGGCTAATGGAGGGAAAATCATAATCTCAAAAGGTTCACTTGTGGTTATGAAGGGAGAAGTTCAACCTAATTGTCTATATAGATTGTGTGGTACAACAATAACAGGTGGAGCAGCTGTGTCCACAAGCAAGGACTCGGATGATGAAACTCAGCTTTGGCATTTGAGGCTAGGGCACATAAGTGAGAGAGGCATGCAGGAACTACACAAAAGAAAATTGTTGAAAGGTGTTCAAAGTTGCAAGCTGGAGTTCTGCAAATTTTGTACCATGGGAAAGCAATCGAAGATAGTTTTCAAGCTGCGAGATAAAGAGGAAGGTAGCACAGGAGTGCTAGATTATATTCACTCCGATGTATGGGGGCCATCACCGGTTAAATCAAAGGGTGGAGCTCGCTATTTCGTGACTTTCTTGGATGATTTTTCCAGAAAGGTTTGGGTCTACTTCATGAAGGAGAAATCTGAGGTCTTCACCAAATTCAAAGAGTGGAAGGCGGAAGTGGAGAACCTAACCGGAAGAAAAATCAAGATCCTAAGGAGTGACAACGGTGGTGAATATAAGGACAACACATTTCTTGAGTTTTGCAGAAACGAAGGCATTAAGAGGCACTTTACCGTGAAGAAGACGCCCCAACAAAATGGAGCTGCGGAAAGGATGAATAGAACTCTCATGGAGCGTGAGAGATGTATGAGGATTCATGCAGGATTGCCCGAATCATTTTGGGCAGAGTCAGTTAACCACGCTGCCTACTTGGTTAACCGATCAACTTCAAGAAATCTTGAGTTCAAATGTGCAGAGGAGGTATGGTCAAATAAGTCAATAGTTTTTTCTAATCTTAAAGTGTTTGGATGCAGTGCATTTGCACTTATTCCTAGTGATGAAATATCCAAGTTGAAGCCTAAGTCTCTTGAATGCATTTTCATCGGTTTCGAGAGCGGAGTGAAGGGCTACAAGCTATGGGATCCAGTGAACCACAAGAAGATACTCAGCAGAGATGTTGTGTTTGATGAAAAGACCATGCCTTTGAACAAAGTCAAGAATTCAGAAGCAAAGGAGGATGTTGTTGAAAGAGAAACAAGCATTGAAGTTCCACTCAAGAAGGTGTCAAGAAAGACTTCACAAAAACAGCCAACTGAAGACGTTAGGAGGAGGAGGAGTCTGACATTGAGGATGAAGAAGCTGGGCAAAATCAACAACAAACTCAAGAAGAAGAAGATGCTCAAGAAGTGGTGGAGCCATCATCTATAGCTCGGTCCAGGCCCAAGAGAACCATCAAACCACCTCAAAGGTTTGGATGGGACACGGACTCAGTTCACTATGCCCTAAATGCAAGTGAAGAAGAACCAACCACGTTCCAAGAAGATGTTGAGAATGAGGAGCGGGAAAGTTGGATGGAAGCTATGATGCAAGAGATGGAATCTCTACACCAAAGCTCAGTTTGGGAGTTAGTTCCTAAACCCAAAGATCGCAAGGTTATTGGCTGCAAGTGGGTGTTTAGGAAGAAAGAAGAAATGCATGAGAAGGGAGCCACCATGTTCAAAGCTCGATTGGTGGCCAAGGGATACTTGCAAAAGGAGGGAGTTGATTATGATGAAATCTTCTCACCAGTGGTGAAACATACTTCTATACGGCTACTTCTCTCCATAGTAGCTCAAGAGAACATAGAGGTGGAGCAAATGGATGTGAAGACTGCATTCCTCCATGGTGACTTGGAGGAAGACATCTACATGAGCCAACCTCAAGGGTTCATTGAAGCAAGCAAGAAAAATCTGGTTTGCAGGTTGAAGAAGTCTTTATACGGGCTAAAGCAATCTCCAAGGCAGTGGAATAAGTGCTTCGATTCTTTCATGATGAAGATTGGATATAGAAGATGTGAATCAGATTGCTGTGTTTACAGTCATGCATTTAAGGATGGTAACTTCATCCTTTTACTTCTTTATGTTGATGACATGCTAATTGCATGTAGAGATATGTCAAAAATCCAGGAATTAAAGACATTGCTTGGAAGGGAGTTTGACATGAAGGATCTAGGCTCTGCACAAAAGATCCTAGGAATGGAGATAAGGAGAGACAGAAAACGCAGGCAAGCTATGGCTGTCACAAAGTAAGTACATTTCCAAAGTACTTGAAAAATTCAATATGACGGATTGCAAGCCCGTGTCTACTCCTTTGGCGGAGCATTTCAAATTAAGTGCACAGGAATGTCCTTCTACGGATGATGAGAAGGAAGAAATGAGCAAAGTTCCATATGCAAGCTTGGTAGGGTGTCTCATGTATGCAATGGTTTGCACACGCCCCGACTTAGCTCAAGCCGTAAGTGTGGTGTCAAGATACATGGCGAATCCGGGCAGACTTCATTGGACAGCAGCGAAGTGGATTCTCAAGTACTTGAAGGGCACAAGGAGGCTTGGGATATTGTTTGAAAAACAACAAGGTAATGCATGTGTGTCAGGGTATGTAGATTCTGATTATGCAGGGGATCTAGACAAGAGGAGATCCACCACGGGATATGTCTTCATTTGTGGTAGAGGACCGATTAGTTGGAGAGCGGTGTTACAATCGGTTAGTACCTTGTCTACACCAGAGGGCGGAGTATATGGCGCTCACGGAAGCTTCGAAGGAAGCGGTATGGCTGAAGAGATTGGCTAAGGAATTCGGGATAGCCCAAAACTTGGTGGTGATTTAAAGTGATAGTCAAAGTGCAATCTACCTAGTGAAGAATCAAGTATTTCATGGAAGGTCTAAACACATTGATGTCCGATACCACCGGGTAAGGGATTGGGTGAATGATGGAGACGTCATGATAAAGAAGGTTCATACAAAGGAGAACGCTTCAGATTGTCTAACAAAGCCAGTCACAGCAGCAAAGTTCAAGCATTGTTTGAGCTTGCTCAATCTTGTTTCATGCTAAGATTGAGGTGGAGTTCTTGAGAGTTATCCGGACGATTCTCAAGAAATTAAAGATGTCCTGGAAAAGCAATAGTGTCTACAAGGGGTTTTAATCTCGCCATGATGGAGATTGTTGAGAAAAATGGCTCAATTAAAAAGATAAAAAAAATATTAAAACCAGCGACCGGTTTAAGGTTTGTGGGCGACCCTTCAGGTTTGTGGCGACGGTCGGTTTCGGCAGATGCAAAGTCTGAATTGAATTTCGATTCTGCTCCAAAGCGACCGGTCGCAAGTTATGAGCGACCGGTCGGTCTTCAGCCAAAAGAACGAAGTCTGAAGCGAAATGTGGAAAAGACCGGTCGCCTGGTCCTGGCGACCGGTCGCCCAGAAGATGCTGAAGCTAAAAACGATTCTGTGTAAAGCGACCGGTCGCCCGTCCTGGCGACGGTCGCCCTGACTATGCTGTTTCAGTTTCTACGCGTTTTCAAGTCTTCCTTTGTGTGCTATCACTTTCTACCGACTTGCAAGGATATTTCTGATCAATTCTGAGATATTAGAAGGTGGCATAGCAGCTGGAAAGTTGGGAGAACACTTTGGCAAATTGATAACTTGCTTCAATGAGTGAT
This sequence comes from Prunus fruticosa, assembly GCA_018703695.1. NCBI lineage: Eukaryota > Viridiplantae > Streptophyta > Magnoliopsida > Rosales > Rosaceae > Prunus > Prunus fruticosa. The sequence goes on along the minus strand of CM031920.1, from coordinate 21,934,888 downwards.
TTCTCTCTTGGATCAAGAGGTAGATGGCAGCTAGCATCCAATGTTCCCTTGCTTTATGAGCTGCCAAGAACAGGTGTCTAAAGTGAGATAACTAAAGCATGAACGTGTATAACTTAATGATATCTGATCTTGGAGTCCCAAGGCCTATATAAGAGGGAAGAGGAAGCAAGAGAACATCAAGTTGTTAAGTGCAAGTTTGTGCAAAATATAGAGAAGCTGAAAACTTGTAAGTTCAAAAAATACCAAGGGGAGAGCAAGAGAGTTCTCTAAGGGTATCAAGGTGTTGAGCAAGGGTGAGAGAAAAACAGATTGTGAGGGTAGTGTTCTAAGGGGTTTTCTTCTTTGTAAACCAAAATTTGTAACCTATCTTCATTAGTGAAAGTTCTCAAGGAGATCACCAAAGAGGAAGTAGGCAATTTGCTGAACCTCTATAAACACTTGTGTCATTTCTTTCTTGGTTAAATTTCTGTGTGTGTGTAAGACTCATCCATCATTGAGTTGGTCACAAAGTTCATCAACAACAAGGTCCTAAGGGGAAGTGAGTTAGTATTGATTCACAACAAAGCATTCATCTGAATAAGCTCCATTTCGGGAAAGAGCCCAGAATAAGAATGTTATGAGACGCGAAAAGCTTCATGCTGAATGTAACATGTGGCGTATTATTGTTTGTTTACTTAAGAGTATGATATACGGGCGATAGGGAGCGGGGACGGGGATGGTATTGCCATACCCGGCCTGAAAACTGGCCCGTTGTCATTCCTAGTTATTCTTATTCCTCTTCAAATAATTAGTCAGTGACATTTAGACTTATTATACATTTGAGTTTTTCTATTTAAACATAACAGATATCTAAGAATATCTAGCATCTCATTTTTACAATGAAAGACCCAAATATACCCTTCCAAATAAAGTAAACCTTAAAGTCTAAAAAGAAAAAGGCCGGCTTAATGGAAAAATGCCTTGATTTGCTTACCAGTGGTAGTGTGTGTGAGAAACCCCTCTCACTTTGTAGTTTAGACTGTCGTTTGTATTAAAATAAAAAATTTCACTAAACCTAGCACAGCCCCCGACTCCAGCCCACCACCACTAGCGTCACCTTTTTCCAGCCTCCGCTCATTTCTCTCGCTCTCCTCTCTCTTTCTCAAATGAAGGAAATTCGGAAACTGCAAAGATGAGAAAATACAAGGAAAGGAAATCAACAAAACCAACCACTGTGCAGGTGAGTGTTCGGGCAAATTCTTGGCCGTAATTAGTTTCCCTAAACCGAAAGAATGCGGGCCACTATATATCGTACTGCCATAGACATATATTTATTATAGGGTACATATGAAATTATCAGACATTTGGTTTTCCAGTACAGAAAAGCCAACATTTGATTCAACTTGAAGGGCATCCAATAAATTAACCACTCCCTGCCACTGCCACTGCTGGGACAAGCATGTGATCAACCATGTTCATATGCTAGGGCCGCATCATTCCTGTCTTCTCACCTATAATATAATGGTAATGGTAAGTCTTCAGATGACAAATACACCCTTGAGGTGTAGTTGTTGGGGTTAATTTTGTCATTTGAAGAAATTTTTGAATGTCAGTATAATTTTCGAAATCTCAGATTTTGTGAAAATGCCAGGAAAGGGTATCAATGTAAACAACTCGGTTTTACTCCTCACGTAACCAGAAACAGATTAAATCCAAAATTTCAGCTTCTTCTCTTGTTTTTTTGTTCTGAAAATATCCTTTTTCTAGAGATGAACTTGGAACAAACAAACAAACATAATATAAAGTTTGGTTTGGTGACTCATTTTGTCTGCGTGGCCAAACCAAACATGCATGTGGTGGCATGTGCAAAGCAACTGGTAGGGCACACGTGCATGAATGCCCATGTGCCATTTCATTCATATATAAATGCTTTTTTTATAGCCAAGTATGGCAATGACAATCGAACCCTGAAAGAACCATTCCTCTAACTATGACAAAGAATCCATGATTAGATTACATCTTTGAAAACGAACACACAGAGCATTTGACCTAAATTTAGGAACAGTTTCTCAAGGAATCATGTGTTTGTTGGGACCCACAAAAGTAGTGCCCTCAAGTATCCATCACTTCTCCATGTCATTGGAAAAAGACCCGTCACCTCCTCAAATTTTTGTACAAGTTAAACTAATATGGAAATTTGTTGTCCTCTCACGGGGGCCCTCTAAGAACCATCCAAATTTTGGTTAATTATATATTTCATGCTTTATTAATCTATTTAAAGCCTTCATAGATTGATGCTTAGAAAGTGAATCATAGATTGATGCTTAGAAAGTGAAATGTGGCACATGTAGAGCGAATGTGCTGCCTTAATTAGATTCCTTGTGGATTAATTGTTTGGTACCCATCAACTAATAGGAGAAGAGGGTAGGTTTAAGCCCTTTTAATGGGGGCATGATTGAGAGATATAATAGAGTTTATTGTTTTCTTTATTGAAAGAAATCTACATATAATCTTCAACTAAAGAATGTCATAAGAATTATGCAAAGTCAATAATGATAGGTTAACCAACCATTAAGACATGGTTCCGCTTATGCAATGTAATATAAAATTGGAGAGAGAGAGAGAATATGAGTGCTTAAATTAAAGCGGCTAAGACATGCCCACGGATCTAGTTAGTGGAAAATGATGATTTACTGATCAATGGCAGCTGACGTCACAATGACGTCAACATTAAGTCATCTTGCCCAGGCAACAATCCAGACAAGTCTTGCCTTAGGCTTTGCCCAGACTGGTGGAGTCCAGCGTTTGCCCCGGCAACCCTTGGCCGTTGGAAACAAGATTGGGGGCCTAGGGGGCCTCTTGCTCGGGCTAGCCCCTCCTGCTGAAATGCTCTTATAGTTTAGGCAAAAAGTTGCTAAAAGACATGGGATTTATTATAGATTAGAAGATCACCAAATGACAGTTGAAATGTTTTCATACACAAGGACCAAAGTCTAGGTCAGGCGGTGGACATCGATTACCACTCACTATCCTAGGCAAAGGTTTCTCCCATGGTGGAGACAATTTTTGAGAGCCATCATGTGCTTCGAATTAAAGGATTTTCTTGGAAATTACTGGATCTTCTTAACTGGTTAGTGAATTTCTCTTAAGGTATATATCACAATATTTCAAGGGCAAACGGCCACAATGGGAGTGTAAAGTTGCTAACTTCATCTAATTTTTATACGTTTTTAGTGGTCTTTATATGAGCATTCAATCCATAACCAATTGGCGATGGGTGGAGAGTTTCAAGAGCTTTTAAAGACTAATGCAAAGCTTCTATCCTCCAATGTAGGACGCTCTGAGCATTGTTCTAATCCTTAAGAAGTGGAGATTGGAGAGACAATCCTACTTGACTATTTGATGTACTTAAAGTTTTTTTTTGTTTTTTTTTTAAATGCTTAAACTCTTTTTGTTCGATCGGCCAAAAGAAAGAACATAAGGATCGTGCGTATATGTGACATAGTCACATAGCAAAACAAGGCCGAGAACAGATCAAGCCTTAAACAAAGTACTGACAATTGGCAAGAAAGGCCAAATTCATTAACAATTTTGAACATTTGTTTTAATATAATTAAGTTGTTTCTGGTTAAGTCAATCGAATACATCATTCTATTCTATCCATTGATGGGAGATGTGCATATATGCTTTCAAGTTTTCAACGGATGATCTATATAGAAACAAGTTCAAATCCTAACATGGTGGCCAAATACATTGCTCTCTTCTCTTCTCGTGAGATATTGGGCAGCCTGCAAAGTTGTTAATTATGTATTGGCATCAAGCTACCCACCTGATGAGGCGACAATGATCCGATGCAATTATATTAATATCAAAGGCTCTGGAAGTTTTAATTTTAGTTTTTCTTTTATGAAATATTCTCCAATACCATTATTATCATAGTAAAATTTTCAAATAGTAATACTTGTCACGACCCGACTCCCCTAGCACGATATTGTCCTCTTTGGGCCCCCTCTCTCTCCTCACGGTTTTGTTTCTAGGAGCTCACGAGCAACTTCCCAGTGGGTCACCCATCCTGGGATTGCTCTTGCCCCCAACTCGCTTAACTTCGGAGTTCCTATGACTCCGAAGCCAGTGAGCTCCCAAAAGGCCTCGTACATGGAAACACATGGTGGACCCCATTTTGCCACAGCACGATATTGTCCCAGCCCGGGCCTCGGCCCGCCTGGGTTTTGTTCCTGGGCTCAACCCTTCCACTATCTTGCCCTCGGGCTCAAGCTAGGGGTATCTTGCCTAGGAGGCCTCGTGCTAGAAGAGAAGTGCCCACACATTTAAAGCATTTCACCTTTCCCTCCCCGAGCGATGTGGGATTGCTCACCGTTCTTGTTTCCCCAAGACACGGGTCTTACAATCCACCCCCCTTGGGGCCCAGCGTGCCCCGCTGGCACATTTCTGGTCGGGTTCCGCTCTGATACCATTTGTCACGACCCGACTCCCCTAGCACGATATTGTCTCTTCTTGGGCCCCCTCTCTCCCCTCACGGTTTTGTTTCTCTGAGCTCACGAGCAACTTCCCAGTTGGTCACTCATCCTGGGATTGCTCTTGCCCCCAACTCGCTTAATTTCGGAGTTCCTATGACTCCGAAGCCAGTGAGCTCCCAAAAGGCCTCGTCAGGGAAGACATGGTGGGCCTCATTCTGCCACAACACGATATTGTCTCAGCCCGGGCCTCGGCCCGCTGGGTTTTGTTCTTGGGCTCAACCCTTCCACTATCTTGCCCTCGGGCTCAAGCTAGGGGTATCTTGCCTCAGGAGGCCTCGTGCTAGAAGAGAAGTGCCCACTCATTTAAAACATTTCACATTTCCCTCCCCGAGCGATGTGGGATTGCTCACCGTTCTTGTTTCCCCAAGACACGGGTCTTACAGTACTTTACAAATAGTCTCATCTAGCGATGTCGTCTCGATATGTTGTCGATATTTTCTCATTATTTCCAGAACAAACAGTCCAGACAATCTTGAGATCACTTAAATAAAGTATCAATATTTTGTCAATATTGTCAATTTGCTAATAGTGCTACATTTCCACATAACATAATTAAGAACTATAATGTGATATATGGGCTTATTGTCGACACTAATCCCACTTTCATGGAATGTCATCTTCAAATCATAATTAAAATTGTTGATGGTGGGGCATATCTTCTGTGGGAAGAGAATGATTAGATAACTACTACAGTTTATCGAACTGTTTAATATACAAATAACTTCTCCTGCTCTGCTGAGGTATATAAAATGAGCAAAGAACTAGTCCAAAAGTCTTCTGTGACTCATTCAACACAAATTTAGTGGAAAGGTAAGTCCAGTCCCTTGAAAAATTTGGCAAAATCTCTGTTAATGTATATCTAACCTTACACCACAAAGGTCAAACCCTCTCTCTCAGAGGCAGTTGCTGCAGCCAAATTTTTCTCCTACTTCCTCTTATCATATGGCCCCTACATCAAGATTCCAAGGCTATATATAAATTCCCTTTGTTCTCTACTTTCTCCACTATATATAGCTACTCTTCTCAAGACTTGTTTTCTTGAATTCCCCAACACTATTTGCTGTATATATTTTCCTATTTTCATAATCATCTTCTTGATTCAAAACCCTATTACACAGATGGAAGATCATCACTCTATGAACTCTATGATGAGAAAATCTGTGTCTTCTGATAATACAAGAGCCACTTCTCATGAGTCCCCTGAGGAGAGTAGTTGGACTATGTACTTGGAAGATTTCTTGACAAGCAATAATGATGATGGGGATGATGATGAACGCAGTTCCTTCTCCTCATATGGTTATGAAAACTCTTCCATAATCTCCGATGCTACTTCTGGGGTTACCACAAAGTTGAGTGCTATTAATGGAGAAGTTTTAGGGTTCGATAATAGATCGAGTTTCGAATTCAACAGGAGAAAAACGAAAGAAGCTTTGCTTGATGATGCTTTGGAGGATACGGCTAGCTCTCCGGTAAATAGTCCCAAGGTGAGGATCCTAATTCCTAATTCTGTTTTTTGGTCTAATGCTTTTTTAATCTTGTTAATTTCACGTGAAATGTTTAATTTATGCTTACCAAAAGAAAACTTTAATTTATATTCAGCCTTTTAAAGATTTAATTAATTTTCATTTCGCTCTTGTCAATAGGTTTTTAATCTAAACCAGTCAGATATGAGACCAACACAGCAAAACAATAACACAGACATATCTTATACGGTAAAACAGCAATTAATTATTACCATTCTTTTTTTTTCATTGTCTTTTATTTCTTTTGTTTTTTTTTTGTTGTTGGAAACAATGCGTTATGAATTTATATCTGTACCTGATCGTGTTTTGAAATTTGTTGTTATAGGAGAAAGGAAGTACTTCTGGGCTGGTAGATGAGAGAAATGAATTGGGCTTTATTGGGAGGGAAAGTGACTGCACAGACCTGAAGAAAAGAGGACTTTGCTTAGTTCCTTTCTCTGTGGTAGCAAACTATTTTGGATGATTTATTAATTCTTGTCAATGTCATCATCCATATCTATTTACTTGTACTGCATGGCAGTGAACATACATACATCTCTCTCTCTCTCTCTCTCTCTCTCTCTCTCTAAAAAAAATCATATCCTGAAATGATACTTGATTGATGGTGTATATATATTATGATCGAGCGCTTTTATCATATGCTATGGAGGAAAGGACATACTTTATGAATCATTATTTTCAGTAAGAACAGAACAAAACCAGTTGTCCACCATACTGAATATTGGATAAATATCATCAAAGAACAATAAAATAATTATATTATCATCTACCTTCAACCAAGCATTTTTCTTCAGCAAATCTACTAGCTAGGCATTCACATTCGCAAACCTAATTTCCTAATTTTTTTTGACAAAAAAGTCCTAATTTAAAAAAAGAATGGATTTTTCTTCTCTTTGTGAAAAATTAATAAAATTTGTTTTGAAGTTGTTTTTGTCAACGCACGAGGAATTTGATATTGTTGTTATATTGATTTTTATTTCTTTTGCAGTTTGCTTTTTCTCATTGATTCACAATAAAATAAAATGAAAACAAAGTCACCGCGCGTGAATTATATGAGGAAAATAGGTTGTCATTCTCTACCTGCTCGATTGAGATATTCTCTTCTTTACAACCCACCACAACTATCAAGTATGCTTTCCAAATTTCCGGCTTAAGGTCAAGAGAGTAGTGAAGCTTTTCAAAGCCTCTTATAAGCTTTTTGTAACACTAGAAGAAGAAAAATTCCATGCAATGTCTTCTTAATTCCTTTGCACACGTAACCTTCATGGATTCAAAGCCTATATGTTCTAGCTCAATAGAAGAATCCTCGCTAATTTGCCTTCCCACAATCACAAAATATTCTTGTATGACACTAAAACACCTAGTCTAGTGACTCCTACAAGGTGGGGCATTAACGGTTAATTTGTGTATTTCAGTTCTACGAATTCATTCTACTTAGGCAGAATGATGTGTGTAACATCCTGTCCCGATTTCAACTTTAATTTTAATTTTCGAAATTTTAACATAATTGGAGGTTTTGTCCCTAGGATTTTTTAAAGTGGTTTAGGGTTCACTTTTTGTTCGGAACTAATTTTTGGAATTTTATTTGCTCAACTACATAGAGCTCGCTCTCATGAGTTCGTAGACATGTACTATGCGTTGAGCGGAGTTAAAACGAAGAAGTTACGGTCAACGAAAGTGCAATGCCACAACCATAATTTTTGGGAAAAGTCGGATTATGTAAACTCGTGACAATTTCTCTCTCCTCACTTTCTCTTCACTCTTCGCTCTCCCCAATTTTCTCTCCTCTCTCTCACCAAAAAAAAAAGGCCCACAACGCCTCCTTGTCTTCCCGACGAGATTTCGGCATCTTCCGATGGCCGTAGGGCAGGGCACCGGTTGAAAAATCTTCCCCTCCAACCAGCGAGCACATATGGCCAAAGAATCACTTCAATCTGCCATTACACAAAGTATAAACAACCTAGAAAGTGGCCGGAGTCGAGGCTATAGTGCCGCAGGTTTTGAAACTTTTTTGGTGCAACTCTGGCCAACCTAGACCGCGATATTCCTTGCAAAAAGTAGCCTTCTTCCTCCTTAGCACTTTCCCTTGAAAACCCGACCTAACCCGATCAAGAAATTTTGGTCACAAACCTTCACTGGTTTGGACGTTTTCAGGCTAATCCGGCCACTTTTTGGTTCGGGTCCAACAGTAAATATTGTTCCCCTAGTTGTGCTTTAGCTTTTGGTATAAGTCTTTCCCAGCGATGTTGAGTTTTTCTGTCACCAAAAACCTGCTCCAAACCACTGCTCCTGTCGGTGGAGCATGGACCTGTCCGTCACGCCCCAAACTTGGGGTAAGGTAAAATCTTAAACTCAATGCATGATAATAAAGTAAAATAAATAAAAGAAGACTAAAAGGTCAACCTTCCCAAAGAATATCCAAAAATGTATTCCTAAACATGATATGCTTCCTCTTAGGCTATAAGTTATCTCAACTCACCTAACTTCTTAGTTCTCTAGTTCGCAAACCTATCAAAAAATATTTTGATGTGTGAGCATTAACAGCTCAGTAAGGACATAAAACATTATCACAGTAGATTGATAACACTAAATTAAGTGTCATGGCATCATATAGTCACGTACCAAATCAACAATAGTAATGCATGACTGCAGTGCAAACTTCTCGTATATTCCCGTTAATTCATATAACTGAACAAAAATCATGTGTACTGTGGGATCCATGGAACTTGGTACCTACCAAGAGTTAGACTCAACTACCCAAAAGAAACTTTCCAATATTGTCTTCCATAATTACTTAATCAACCCAAGAATTCCAATAATCACCACTCACATGAATAATTTCTCAAATAATTCTTCTCTTTCACCAATCACATTTGAAATGCATCTAAACCAAATGATAATCACTGATCATCAATATTCATATTCCAAAATTAAATTTATATCCAAGAGTTCATAAACATCCAAGAGAAACAATATTACATGCTCAAACCATCTCAAGTGCATCAACAAATTAATATCAAGAATTTCATCATTTAATAATATCATACAATCATATAATATTCATGAAATTTAATTAAATTAACCTCCATAAAGGTTTCCCAAAAAACTCCCTACCAAGATTCCATGCTAATGATAAGACATGCCTCGCAAACACTACAATGAAATACAAGTCTCACGGTAACCGGAGTCTCTATTCCAACAATAAAATGTGTTACTATTGGTCCCGTAAGTAGTAATTAAATGCTATCCAATTTCTTTATAACTAGGGTTCCTTACATTCCCCCTTAACTCTACTCCAATTTCATTAGAGGCCTTCATTTTACTAAAATTACAAATCTGTCCCTGGAACTTTCAAGAATTAATGTTTAATAAATGACAAAACTGCCCAAAAATTGCATAATAATTTGCACACAGGTCCCTGCTGCGAATCCAGTTAATTCCCAGGCCAAATTCCAAAGTTTCTTCTTCCAATCTCCATCTCAATACTATTTACACAATTAAACCTCATATAATTATCCAAATCACTCAAGTTATGCAACAAACTCCAAAATTGTCACATGCTCTCTCCAAAGTGGGTCCATTCATGAGTTGGTATGAGTGGTTACATGTTTATTAGTTGCTGCATAATTGTAGGAGTTTGCATGTCCCTAGACTTTAGTTGTTGAGTAGTTGTAGGATTCAAGTTAATCCACTTCCATAGTGGTGGCACCGTGGGAAAGCTTCCCCGTACCAACTCCCTATACCCAATCGCCTAATCCACGAGCCCTGTCCCAAGCAGATAACAAAAAAACCACAAAATCTCATGAACATGAACTCTGTACAATATTCCAGCAATCAAACCAACCTAAATCTATATCTCACTTTCTCTGAATTCATTTTCAATTCTTATATAAGCTTCCACTTACAACAAACAACTTAAATAACAACTTAAACCATTGGATTGAACCTTGCAAACTCAAAAACTCCGAATTGAACGAATTTAAAAATCTGAATAACAGCCCCCTATACCTTAGAATGTTGGGCTCAATCTCACGATCACATAGGCGAAAACCGTTCATCAATCAGAGCTCTATAACTAAAGATATGATTTTCTGAAGATGTTGAAGACAATTTCTTTCATTTGAACCTGCACGTATTGAAGGAGAAGAAGAAAGAAATCCCAGCTGACTTTGGGCTTCTTATCCAGCAATACTCTAATGACATGTTTACTAATCCGGAATTGAATTAGGGGGAATTGAATTGAGGATGATTTGAATTGAGGAGGAGTTGGATTGAGGAGAATTAGATTCCGGATTCCTAATGAAGTTGTTTACTAAACCATATGGATTGAGAGGAGTTAGATTCCGAATTCCTATTGAAGTTGTTTACTAAATCATATGGAATTGGGGTAGGAGTAGTACTAATTACTAAAATGTCCATATTTTTTGGTTAAAGTAGATGACATATTTAGAATTTTGAAAATTGTGTGAGAATATAATGGGTAAAAAAGATGAGCTCCTAATGGGTGAATTCTCCCGAAATTAGAATACCACCTCCCATTCAGGAATTGAATTCCTCCAAAATCAGGAATTCAATTCCTAATTTTGTATGGGCTCCGCTTACTTTTTTAATTCATTGATGTGAAGTAAACAAGGAATTCTCCATAGGCAGAATTCCAATTCCTGATTAGTAAACATGCCATAAGATTTTTTTTCACTCTATTTCAAGCAGTCCAACCGGAAGCTGCCATGTGTCACTCTCTGAGTGATTCAATTTTGAATAAACATTAGAAATTCATCAGGGCCCCAGAAAATTCCCGAAAAATGCTACGAACTCATAATTACATGTACTTTTCATCTTATGACTTCCAAACAACCATTTGACCTCCACAAAATTTTAAATATTTTCTTGTTCACTTCTAATAAACCACAAACCAAATTAATCCAAATCAACTCTCAAATTTTTATAAAATTCTTTGAAAATTATGAACTATTTTCTGAGCATCTCAAAATATTCAGGGTCTTACAGGGCCCCTAGTTTAGTGATTGGTTTTCGATATCTCCACATCGTTCCGAGCATGACGGTATGCTCGGATTGGCGAGATCAGAAAAGAGTCCTTAATTTAGAATCATTGCCAAGGCAAGTGACAACCGCCTCTTTTGCTTAGGGGGTGCCAAGTATGCCGCATCAAAGAGGGAATCGGAAGCGTGCAGAAACTGGTGTTGGGCATCTGATTGTTAGTGGCATGGCTTTTTCTGGTAAACATATTTTTGTGTCGAGGACTTTGTTGACAAGGCAAAGGAGACTAGCCTCGAGGGGTCCCCAAAGTCTCCTTAATAATTCTCATCTCGAACGTTTGTGGGCTTAGCAACCGATGAACGTTCCAACTCTATAGATCTTTCTTCGGAAATTTCTTCAGGCTAAGAGGCCAATCTTGGTCTCCCTTGCTTGTCAACTAGGGTTCTTGATCAAGAAAATTGGAAGTGGCGGTTGGTGTTTGGTTGGATCTGTTTTGATGCCCACAATACGTTTTTGAATCTATACGAAGAACTATGATGCTTTCTTTAGATCATAGGAGACTTTCTTTGACAATACATGCGTAGTGATGAGATGTGTTTCAACGTTTTGCTATTTATGTTTGGTTGGATCTATTCTAATACCCACAGTACGATTTTGACTCTATACTAAGAACTATGGTGTTTTCTCTACATCATAAGAGAATTTATGTGATAGTACAGCGTAGTGATGGGATGAGTTTTAAGGGTTTTGTGGTTAGGGATGACAGAAAATCCCTGCGGTCCCCGGCCCTAAAGGAGGGAGATTTCGGGGCCAAATAGAGATCGGGTACAGGGATCCCCGAATTTTAAAAATCCATGATAGGTATGGACCGGGATCGTATTAACGTTCCCATCCCCAAACCCGGCCCAATAATTATATATTTTATATAATATTTTGTTACCCTAACCCATAGAAATCTCCCCCATAGCTCTCTCTTTTCATAGCACTGACCCTCCCGCTTTCTCTTTTCCTCCTCCTCCTCGTTGTTGGTCCTATTCCTGTGACTATTGGAGAGTTGAAAGCCCTAGGTAATGTCGATTTGAGTGAAAATCGACTCAATGGAAGCATCCTTCTGGAAATTGGTGGGGCTTTTTCGTTGAAGGAGTTGAGATTGGAAAAATACTTTCTTCTCTGTTAGGGATCAATTATTATAGGATATGATAATTATTATAGTCTTCCAAACATACAACTATTTGAGAGTGAAGGGAGTGAAATCATATATTTAGTTAGATTTTAGAACATCCAAGAATGATAAAGGTCTCTTCTTGGAGTTCGCACGTAGTTCCTCTATTTCCAAAGCATAAATTGTCGAAATGGATTTATGTTTTGAAACTCTTCTTTTGCATATTGATTTTTATATTTAAATTAAATACATTGAATGATAATTTAATATGAGGATTAATATTTTTTATACAAAAAAATGGGGGATTCGGGGAGGGGATGGGGGATAGCCCTCGACGAAGACAAGTATGGGATTCCCCGAAATTGATAAAACGGGGAGCTGGGGATGGTATTGCCAACAAATTTGCGCATCCAGGGAATCGAACCCTGGTCAGTACCGTGGGAGGGTACTATGATACCACTACACCAGATGCGCTTGTTGGTTCTAATATCACCACACAAGATATTTATACAAAAGAGATTACCAAAGATCCTTTTTTTTCCTTCATTTACACACAGATTCTGAGAATTAGAACGCGAAATTTATTTACCAGTTGACTAGTGGGAATAAACTTCGCTGGCAGCTCCTAAAATATAGAAACGTCATGGCTCTTAAAAAATACGTAGTGATGAATAAGAGGAAGAGAGGATAATGTTGCTCGATACAACTGGGATGCCACCAATGTTAGAAAATTATTTTAAGGGTCGCCAAATGGAAATCATTACAAAACGGATGCGGAGTAAATTTAATCCACAAGTTCGATATAACACAATTTCTTTACGATTTTATTTGAGGGAAGGCATATTCACCAGAAGAATTATGATGGTATTATTAAAATTCCAATACCAGGTTCTGATATTGTCACTATTATTAAATATGGAATTTCTGATGTACAAAGATGTTCAGCTATCTTGCAGCACATTTTTGGATGCGTAAACTGTTCAGGTTATGAGCTTATTTTTTCTCAGGAAGCTTCTCTAGCAACTCTGGTATCACTTCAAAAATATCGCCTACAAGTCCATAGTCAGCAACCTGTCATGTACATCAAAGAGTTTATTATTAGAATGGCAAAAATTAGCTGCAAGTAAATCCATTTATGCCATATCTTTCTGAAATGCTTGACAAGTACATACAGAACAAGTTTTGCAGAATGAAAAATCCTTAAACCAAACACATTATATGGTCCACATTTTAAGAAACCAAGTTCTTGTTTTTTTTTTTTTCCTTCCATTTTTGGCAGCTGATGAAGCAAAAAATTACTTCGCCTTTAGGCTCTTTCAGCGAGGACTGAATTCTGCAGACTTTGAAAAGAATGCATCTTGTATCATAACCTTCAGATCTGAGAGGCCAACTGTACCAACTACCATTAACCTTGACAATTATGAGAGAGAGTTCAAACCATCACCTGGAATATGGGGGCCTCTGCATCTTTGTTCACAGCAACAATGACCTTGGAATCTCTCATGCCTGCTAAGTGTTGAATGGCTCCAGAAACACCAAAAGCCATGTACAACTCTGGGGCAACTATCTTTCCAGTTTGGCCAACCTAATAGACAAAGTAACCACATTCTAAGACCAGGAGAACCAAAAAAAATTGAAAATCAGAACATAGGACTAATTATAATATGCACCCTCTGTGAGACCCAATGCATTTCATATCCTCAAGATAGTGCAAATGGTTAAGATTCATGACACCAATTTATATATTTAAGATTTAGGAAGAGATATGGTGAATAATGTGAGCATTCAAGTCCAAAATATGTCTTGCCTGTTATTAAAAAGAAAAAAGCATGTGTACGAGAAAAAGTACTTCAAATGTGGCATCTGCACTGCAAGCCTTCTAGCTGGGATGAGAAGCTGACGCATTTTTCTATTTTTGTGTTGCATAATGTCAACTAGTAAATTCAGACAAAAAAAAAAGTCAACTAGTAAACAAATGAGTTTTGGCAGTTTCAATACCATGAAGAATAGGCTACAAATGAAACACTTGATGTGGGAGGGGCATGAGTGAAGTTCCAGCTTATGGTGTATTGAAAATGCTAAAGATAGCAGGCATACATACATATAAGTCAATACATTCTTGAAAGTCAACGTTACCTGAAGGTCATTAGGAACATATCCTGCATCAACAGCAGCACGGGTAGCTCCAACTAAGCAAAAGAGAAGAAAGAAATGTCAGATTTTCTTACCCGTTTGCAACAACAGCATATGCCTGTAAGTTCAAGTATGGAAGGTTCAAATTCTTTTAATTCTGAACATAATATTTATGACAACTCAACTACATATCATATTAAAGTTATGAGAAGCATGGAAAGTCATTAGCATGATGCATGACAGGTCATCAGCACAAACGCACAGTCATGGGACAAGTCACACACGCAGAGGCAAACAACAATAAGACACACACAACGAAACAATACCAAAAATAATACAGATGCTGGAAAGAAAAGAATGGAGTTATGAGCACGAAAAATATTACAATGGAATTACCAACAGCACTAACAAACACAAGAATACAGATGCTGGAAAAAAAAAAAAAAAAAAAAAAAAAAAAAATTGGAGTTCTAACGAAAAAAATTATTTACAAGGAATTACCAGCTGCACCAAGTTTCTCAGCAAGTTTTTCTATCATTTTGAAGTTTTCAGCACTTTTCAATGCACGGCCCCCAGTAACCACAACACGAGCATTCCCAAGATCAGGGCGTTCTGTATCCTGTGATGTGTGCTTTACATATCGAGATTTACCAACAGAATCTGCAAATGAGATATTAAACCATGTTAACAGATGGCCTATGTTTTAATTGCCAATTAGGTAGCAATTTAGCAAATTGATCAGCCAGATCCATTTGATGGACAAAAATCACCCAAGACACTGTTGATTTTGAAGCATTACCACGAAAATCAATCCACAGATGGACAAAGAAGCTGTCACATACAATTCTAGTTAAATAAATTAAATTTTAAAGGTATATTTGGCCACTAAATAGTTTATGGATTAGAAAATGACAAACAGACCTTCACCAAAGGTGGAGAGATCAACCTGGGTGATAGGAGCTTCATTTGATTTTGAATCGGCTAAGATGGCGGACACTGGAAAGGATGTTGATCTAACTGTCAACAAGCAAGGTCCAGCACCCGTGTATCGAACAGTACAAAGTGCATTACCAGCATATATTGGCCTGCCATATGAAAATATCATCTTACTTCTAGCCAGATGAAATCGACATTTACCACAGATACATGTCAACCAAGAGATGCTTATGCGGGAACATGGAACAAACCCGTCTAGAACCTTGCCAAAAGTAAAACAAGATACCAGAGCTAGATGTAAGCCATTCTGGCTTGCATCTGATTTGGATAAGTTGAAACTTTGGCAGGGAAATCTCTGAGTTTTTACCTATCGGGAATTTGGTTGACAAAAACCTCTTGTGCCAAAAAATCAGAAGAATAAAGTACAGTAAGGACGCATGTAAATGTTGACTGTAAACTGTTTAGATTTGAAGAGCTTTTCTTGTCCGGTGAATTATAATATGGTTTTGCTAATGCGGCCGTTGTGGCTTTGATTGGTTGTATTTTCAGTGAATTGCTATTTCATCGTGGTGTACTGTTTCTTTTCACTGAAGTCATTACGTGCAAAAGAAAAACAAATTTCAAACAACAGTTTACATAAGAGGAGAAATGATCACAACAAAAGCCATATAACCAAAGTTACCTGACAAATAGATGAGGGTCTGAAATTTCAATCACATCCGTGATCGGAGAAACATCTAAAAGGGCAGCTGCCCTTGGCAGTATGTTCTTGCCAAACGAACCTGAAGCAGTGATTACATGTGAGTACCCGCCCTTCTGCTGAACCAAATGGATCAGTTTAGCCCAAGGCTCTGCTAGAGGATGACTAAATTCATCAGAATCAGCGACAAGAACCTACACAACAGTAATTGATCACATACCATAACACTCCACAATTGGGTCAGTAACCCATTTGGAATTAAGCAAAAACACCACCAAAACAACATCAAGCACAAGACTTTATCATAGATTAAAAAGAACAGGTCGACGCCATTTGAGATACCTCAGAAACTGAAGGGTCACATGAAGCGGCATTTGCCGCGGCTTCGTGAAGGGCAGAGCCGGAGCCTGCCAATAGCAATGAAATAGGATTGTCGTTGCTTAAAGATTTTGCAGCCTTGACTGCGCTCACTGATTGGGGCTTGATAGCACCACCTTCGTGTTCAGCTAACACCAGTGTGCTAATCTATTCAATCATTTGAAAAATTATATACAATTAAAAAAATAATTATTAGCTAGATTGAATAGTTGAACTGCCATATCTAATTAAAAATATTTTGAAGTGAATTTTGAATATTTGTGGTGAATGAATGAAAGTGAACTTACGGATCGAGAATCGGAGGTGAAAGCGATAATTCGTGACGTGAAGGAAGGACTGATTCGTTTCCTCAAGGCTCTTAGCGCAGCTACACTTGCCATCTCTCTCTCTCTCTAGCTTTGGGGATGATGATGATGAGGATGATGCTGACGAGGAAGGAGGTTGAATACAACTGCCTGAGTTTTGAAACTTTCTATTCTACTGTTTACTGCTTACTGCGGTCGGGGCAATGAAATCAAATCAGAGCGATTCGTGAGCTTGAGTTTACAAAATGAAAATGCCCAGGGTGAAAACAAAAAAGCAAGAAAATTTTAAAAACGAAAAAAAATTTTAAAAAATTTAAAACAGCTTCTTTTGTTTCTGAACATCGAAGTTTTTTCTTTTCTGAAATACGACATTCCGTTAAAACGGATAGGATTTTTCGTGAAAAGAGTCACATGCAAGTCACGTGATCATTAATTTTTTTTTTTCAGCTTGCCACCTTAACTTCTTTTTTTACCATACTATAATTCCTAGTTTTTTTAAGTATTATGTTTGAAACTCTTGGAGCTAGGGTTCTAATTTGGGGAAGCTTCTAACAGAGAGTTGGAGGATTATTGAAATGAAAAATTTTAGTTGGTAGACCAAAAGGGTCCTTTTCGATCAATAACCCATTTTATTATCATGTCCAAGATTATGAAAGTCGATATTAAAATTAGTTGTTCAAATCATACAAGAACTATTCAAACCCCCAAAATTGGGTTGATCACAACTAGAAGAATTGAAAATTGGGTTATTGATTTTTTGTTTCCAAACCTTGAAATAGAGTGAATTGAAAATTGTGCATATAATTGCACATTACAAGGAAAGTTGAAACAAGTTACTGAGTTGGATGATGGATTAATTCATAGGCAGGATCGCTTCACAGTGCCTGTAAGATATCACTCTCCTATTTTCTTCACTAACTTGCTTTTATTTATTTATGTGTATTTTAATTTTGAGGGCATTTAAGTCTATTTAAGTGAGTTTTTTGCTATTTTTTGAAAGTTTTTATAAAAACCGACATTTATGAAAGTGATGGGTAAATTTTGGCTATTTTTGATAAATAAAAAAACTCCATTTTCAATGCGTACACTAGTGGTTCTTGATTCTAATGAATATTATGTACACATCTTTTGAAATTATGGGTTTTGCGCTCTATTATAATCGAGTTTATGCACACGGGTGAAGGATGAAGATTATAATTAAACTAAAAATTGAAATACCATTTTGATGAAAGTCTCAAAATTTAAGGTTGTTGCTTATAAAAACTTAAATAAATATAATTTTGCTAGCGCTCAAGTGAGCAAAAGTGAAAATAAATCGAATTTTGTTTATTTGTATCACATTGCTGACTAATGACCACTTCTAATACAAGTGATCCCACATACATTAGTGTGATCCATTTCTAGAAAGAGAGGTGATCAACAAAGTGGTCAGTAAATGTTATACAAATAGTATTGTTGAAATAAAATTAGTATAGGTATAAGAGTTCAATAATCCCTTATGATTTAGAAAAAAACCATATAAAAAGATATTTTCTATTTAAACCTCACACTTCTCTTAGCTCACCCTATGTTCTAAGTTCACCCTATCTTTTAATTTAAATTTTCATAATTTCTAAGAAAACCCCAATATCTTCCCAAACTACCCTTAAATATACCCCAACTGAAAAAATAAGAAATAAAAGAGATTTTCTATTTAAACTCCAAATCCAAAATTAATACTTTCTAGAGAAAGAGAACAACTTTACCTCTCAACAAGAATTTGTAAACAGGAAGTTGGAAGGAGGTTGTGGTAGGGGGAAGGTAGGGGATAATAAGGTGGAGGTCGAAAAAAAGGAATGAAATTTGAAGAATATATGTGGCTGTTTCTTCACCTATCAAAATCTATATGTAACACCCAGACCCAAAATAAGTTCACTATTTAATTGATTTAATTTAATTTCTAATTTTTCACTCGAGTAAAGGAAAAAGGGTCAATTTTTACCCGAAGAGAGTTTGGAGCAACGAGTGGTGTTTTTAGGAAGCTCGTCCTAGCCGAGTCCGTAGACACGGAGTAGGCTCGATTCGGACTTGTAACGAAAAAGTTACGAGGTAAAAACCCGTAGTGGCAAAACTGTAAATAAGTGAAACTTGAATTTTATTAAACTCATATTTTCTTTTCTTTTCTCATTTCTCTCTCTCTCTCCCGAGCAGCCCCCTCCCTTCGCGATTCCTTCCAGCCGCCATAGCCACCACCTCCGACCACCAGAAGCTCCGGCACCGGTACCAACTGACGAGCTCGACGCCGCCTTCGAACCCCAGCCCATCTCCGAGCCTGTAGCCGCCGTCGAGACCGCGGAAAACGAAACAAAGGTGCTGTAAAATTTTCAGAAATTTTCAGAAACTTCAACACTTTCATTCTCCTTCGTTTCTCAACCGATTTTGACAAGTGAGGTATGAAAATTCATTTATTTTTCGTGCTCTAGCTGTCTGTTGGTTAGGTTTCCTGAAATTTTGAGAATTTACAAGTTAAATTTCGAATTTTAGCTACAGCCAGTTTTCAGTTGAAGTTTCCGGCCACTTCCGGCCATTTTTTGGCCTTCACCCAAGAAGAAAAGTGGTTCCAAATTAGGTGTATTACCTAGGCTAGGAGTTTGGAGCCAAAATACTAAGTTTTTCCGGCCGCCGAATATTGATCAAGTCACCCACGTGCGGCGGCGCGTGGGGCGGCGCGTGGGCGGTCCGGCAGAGGCCACATTGTATCCTAGAATGATCCTTACGTTGTCACGAGCGCGTAGGAGTTTACGGATCTCAATTTGGATATCGTATGGACCTCGAACAAATTTTACCTAATATGTGATTTTCGGTTTTGATGTGTTTGGACCGTTAGATCAAACCCAATTTCACGTATGTTGTTCCTGGTATTCCTAGGATCGTATAAGAATTACGGATCGTGAATCGGAGCCCCCGGATGTTCCGATTTCAATGATTTAAAGTTTATGTTTTACAATAACCGTTCGATCGTGAATTTTGACCGTCCGGTTGATTCCGAGCGTCTTCCGAGACTTTTCCAGCGTTTAAAACTCTTAGGTGGACCCTAGGAGTGTCTCATTCCTCGTGCGTACTAGAAACCCAGGAAAAATTAGGATTTTATTTTAAAGTCTTATTTTGAAGAGTTGGATTTTAATATCGTATTACTATTTTGAAATAGGTAATCCGACTCCGCCTTCAGAGGGTAGGACCTCTCTCGGGGTCACGCAGCTTGGGACTACTTGTGAGTGGACTTTGTTTTCAAATAATAGCATGATTTTATAATGAAATTTATATGCATGGAGATTTAAATGATTTTATGCAAACCCATCCTTTCGTATTCAATTATTCATATGTTGGATATGTTGTGTTATGAAGTTATTTGCAATTTATATGGGTTTTGACATATGAGTATCTTGAAGTATATAAGTATATTATTGGGAAAGTGTTGGCTTGTTGAAATTGTGTGAGGTACTTTGGGGTGTTGTGAGATGAAGAAAAGTATGAGTTTAGAATGTCAGGATGGAGTGCTATAAGCACTACCCTGTGTACCTCCCCTGAAATTGGATTGTGATTATGGAAATTTGGGAAATTTGGAAATGTCGGAACCCGGGGCATACCTTAACGGGTGTCGCTGTAGATCCTTAATTGGGTAGTCTGCGCGCGTAAGACTGTTTCCAGGCGTACGGGTCTTGATTCTTCGTCCGTACGTGCTGGCTGAGAGTTAGTCCCCCAGTTGGACGGCTTGTCCCTAGCCACATAGTCCGTTTAAGGGCTGATAATTGTGAGCTAGTCAACAATCCCCTGCGGATTGTTTCCCCGGACAATTAGGTGTGTCACATATATATATATATATATATACATATATAATATCTCTTATATTATATAGCTATTCCTTTGTTCTTGTTTTGAGTGATGATACTTCCCCGCTCGTCGTGCCAATGGGCACGGGTTTTGAGAGTTTGATTTGAGATTTATAATGGAAGGGATGGATGGGTTGATGTGCAAGTTTCACTGAATTTTCGGATTTTGCTCGGGTTTGAGCAAACTATATATGTATGAATATGATGGTTTTTAATGTATTGATTTCATGCATGGTTTTCTAACAGTGGGGTTATATTACTTTGGTTTAAATGAAACTAAATCTTGTTTTGTCCACTCACAATTTTCTGTTTTGCGCCCCACAGCCAGGAGTTGACTGGAACGAGCCGCAGGACCGTGTTTTATGCTCCTGTTTTCACGAGCTTCAGCACTTGAGCCTTCTTAGGGCCTCTGTGCTATGTAAAATCGTTAAACTTCCTTCCCACTTGTATTTTCTTTGAATTCTGTTAGATGCTCTGTTATTGCCCAGTTAGAAATTGGTATTTTGAGGGCGGAGGCCGTGGTTTGTAAACGCTATGTATTGTGTAATGCATGCTGGCTATTGGAATGTAAAATAACTGTGTTTTAACATGTTGAAATTTTTGGGATATGTCCTGTTTACATGGGAGACTCTGCCAAAATTTTGGTAGAAAGTCTCGGTTATTAGTAAGTGGGCCCGGCATCTGTGGATGCCGGATATTTAGAAAGGATCCGTCCCTTTTCCGAGGAGATTCGGAGCGGGTCCTGTCACTATATGCGATAAGGCAAGGCTTTGACGGGTTTTCTAATTTCTTCCTGCGAAACAAATTACAAACAAATTTTAATCTTGTTTAGTTGCAATATCTTGGGTCTAATTGGATTTCTAATTATCATGTTTCTGGACTCCAATTAAATGTGATAATTAAAAAAGAATGGCCAGGAAGCCAATGGAAGTTGTTCTTTATAGAGCTGGTCCATATCATGTTATGAACAAAACCAAGACAAATGCAATAGCAATGTATAAAAGAGCTTGGTCAGGAAGCCACTGGAAGTTGTTCGTTATAGAGCTGGTCCATAGCATATTATAAACAAAACCAAGACAAATGCAATAGCAAATACCTCCATCCATTCCATCACAAGCACCCTACGAGTTGTGTTATCCAGATACATTTCTGGAACCAAAACATCAGGTATAAATTTTAAATCAAAAATTTAAACAACTAAGTAATCAACAACCAAGAGTGAAAAAAAAAAAAAGTCAACAAAGTGTAGAGAATAAGATCATTACAGTCAAATAATTAACAAGCCTTTCCATCAACTCCCACGCAGATTTAAAGAGGTAGACTCGTTAATGTTCTACGTATTTAAAAGAGAAGAGTAATCTGGCAATAAGATGTAGAGGAGTTTGTATTTTTCTAAAACTTAATATGAAGAGTGGTGGGGTGTGTGTATTGATATACTAGGGTTAATTATTAAGTTAGATGAACATTTTTTATCTTTTTACACAATAATAAAACTTAGTTTAATGATATAAGTATTGGGGTAACAAAAAGAGAAGTGCGGAGTTTAAATAGAAAATCCATGTAAAGTATAAAAATCTAACATTACAAAATAAGAAAAGTCAACTACTAATTGCGTGTTACCTAACTTAGCGCAAGAAAAAAAAAGAATAAACAAAACGGAAAGCCTTTATTTATTTATGGACGAAAAAAGGAAAGCCTTTATTCTCATTTAATTTACAGAATTGAGATATTGTGGGTCCACACTTGCACTGGATCTGGCCCCATGTACGAGAGTGATAGTTTCGTTCCGTACTAAGTAAGCTGCACCGTCGCACACAGGATCAATATTCAAAAAAGGTGGGTCCGCACTTGCACTCTGGCCCCATGTACGAGAGTGATAGTTTCTTTCCGTACTAAGTAAGCTGCACCGTCGCACACAGGATCAATAGAAAAATACGTGAAGGCAGAGCAGAAAGAGAAAGAAGCTAAGGCGAGAGGCGAGAGGCGAAGGCAAGGCAGCTCTCTCTCCCATTTCATTCATCTAGATTGCTCGGGAACTGGGATTAGAGCTCTCTGTTGCCCTGAAATCCACACCCTTCATCTCCACCATGATTTCCTCCGGCAAGATCAAGTCCGTCGATTTCTACAGGTCAGATCTCTCGCATTTCCTTTACTTCCCTTCA
Organism: Prunus fruticosa; assembly: GCA_018703695.1. Taxonomy (NCBI): domain Eukaryota; kingdom Viridiplantae; phylum Streptophyta; class Magnoliopsida; order Rosales; family Rosaceae; genus Prunus; species Prunus fruticosa. Next base: position 21,912,205 of record CM031920.1, on the reverse strand, counting down.
CTGTGCATCAGCTCTGTTGCGTGTGTAAATCTGAATCTGATCATGGAAAGCTCAAGTTCATTGTGTGATTGCGTTGGTGCATTTGGGTTATGAATTATGATGGGTTAGAGAATGAATGGCTTAGATGCACGAATGGAATTGAAGTAATTGTTGAGTTATAATCAGAATTGATGATTAATGTGTAGAAAAGTTTGAAAAGATTGATGCTTTTGAGTAGTTTGGTGGCATAGAATAACTATTGGTTGATAATCTTGATTGGCTGATGTAGGAACGAGTAAGTTGTGTTAGTTTTAGGTTGTTTTTGGAAGAATTTGTAGTGTTTGATTGCTAGGATGAACATTGGAAAGGGATGCAAAACTGGTGAGGAATATAATTGCCAATTACATTTTCTGGAATGGGCATTGATATGGAATTCCTATTTTATTTTGTTGGTTTGTTTTATTTATTTATGGGTTGGTCAACTGAACAATGAATTAACCACTCCATAGATTTTCCCATGCCATTTCAAAATTCATTTCAACAACACTACCTAAGAGTAAGGAAGCATTACCAGATTATTTGGTGGTGCTTAGTTGAAGCATTCATCACACTAGAAGATTGATTGGTTTTAGCTTCTGGGTGTGTCTCTTTATTATTTTCTTCTTATTGTTTTGGGGAGAAAAGTCAGAGAAACAGGATGCAAAAGCAGGCAGAAATCCCAGGGAAAAGAAAATAAATAAAGATACAAAACAAGTATCGGCAAGCGAATCCACTTTCAGAGTCATAGTGCATTGAAATAAAAACTTCAAATTACATGGGCTTAGAATTGTATATATTTTCTTAATGCATTAAAGAAACTAATTTTACATACATAAAGTTTATAGGTAATACAGATGGAGATCGCTTTGCATCTCTTCTCAAAAGTTTCTTGTGAATAGCAGGAGAAAGAAAAATAGACCTGTGGGGAAATTTAGTGTGCAATATTTTACTTATGGTGGTTGTTCTGATACTTATATATATGTATATATTAATTTATGCTACAAATGTTTTCCTATGTCCAGGAAAATTCCAAGAGATTTGACTGAAGCATCATTATCGGGTGCAGGATTATCTATAATAGCAGCTCTTGCCATGATGTTTTTATTTGGAATGGTAATGCAGCTCCTATATCTTTAGTTGGTTGCTTATTCAAAGTATTAAACTTTGACTGTTTAGAGAATGAGTGATGATCCTTTTTCTCAATTAATGCTTGTTTTGGTCCTGTATGGATGTGTAACCTTTTTTTATTTCTAAATTCTTTTGAAATTTCCATTAGTTTTCTTTCTTTTCTATAATTTTTTTCATTGAGATATTCTTGTGGTTAATGTACCTCATCATGTCTGTAGTTACCACCATCTTTTCGTTTTTCGTTTTTCCTTTTTCAGTAATCTGTTTTGGCACTTTATTACTAAATTTAGTAATAGTGGCATTTCTTTACATCTGATGGTACTTACGATGATCATTTCCAGGAACTGAATAGTTATTTGGCCTTCAGCACCTCTACATCTGTTATTGTTGACAAGAGTTCTGATGGGGACTTCTTACGTATTGAATTTAATATAAGGTAAAGTTTCATAGCTTGGATTGATGTTTTTCGATGTTTATGAAGTTATTGAGTCATGTTTAGGCTTACTATGTTCGTATATGGAGTCGACACTATCTTCAGGCAGCAGTGGTACACAATCAGATCCTATATATGACACATATGGTCGGAACTTTTGAATGCTAGTTTGACATGATACTGCCAAACCACATGTGATGAATACTTAGTAGTATTATATATTAAGACTGGCATCAATGTCATGGTTGAGAGTTGTAGGACTTATCAAGCGTGCACAAAGTGATGCCTGAGTTCCATGTGCATGCTTTACTTAGGTTCAAATGATTCCTAGGTGCACAATTAGATTGTCGAAGCATTAGGTTATCAGGGTACCCCTCTGTTACTCAGGGAAACTCTTAGTCTTTCACTTTTGGAGTATCAACTTATATAAACTCCCTTCCCACCCCCTCCCTCTCTCTCTCTCTCTCTCTCTCTCTCTCATTTTCTTGTGTTTTATTTATTTTAAAGAACTAACTTTATCTCAATTTTCATGTAGTTTTCCTGCACTCTCATGTGAATTTGCATCCGTTGACGTGAGTGATGTGTTGGGAACAGTAAGTTTCTCTCTCATTTTGTTTTGTCTATATTATCTATTCTGTTGTTGATTTTTGCTCCCTACTGTTAAAGATCCTTTGTTAGTCATTTTTTATATTCTTGATGTGGCATCCATCTGGCCTGAATTTGTGCCCTCTTATTTTCAGAACAGATTGAATATAACGAAAACAATTCGCAAGTTCTCTATAGGTCCCGATTTAAAACCCACCGGCTCTGAGTTCCACTCAGGACCCGCTTTACATGACATTAAGCATGGGGATGGTGATGAATATGCTGGTGATGGCTCTGTTTCACTAACCGCTCGAACTTTTGAAAAGTTTACTCACCAGTAAGTAGGCCAACTTTTAATTCCATACCTTTCATATTTAAAGCCACTGATGTGGGTGACTTCTGACTTTATGTTGCAAAATAATACCATTCCTGATTTTGCATTAAACAATTCTTTTGCAGGCATCCAATTTTGGTTGTTAATTTTTATGCTCCTTGGTGCTACTGGAGCAATCGTCTGGTAAATTAATTAGCTTCACAAATTGCTCAAATTTATTTTGATGAAATGTTAGCTATGTTAATTAATCATTTTATACAATCTTGTTATATACTTGCGTATGTATATTTTATGGTTATGGCATGATGGCACAGAATTTAGAATCTCATCTTGTAGCCAGAAATCAAAGGTTAGCTCCTGTATGGTGGGAAAACTTATTATGTCGCAGTTTTCATTCTGAGGATTTCTTCAACTTATTTAAATCTTTTAAGTTTTTCCACAAAAGAAAAAAACAGATAAAATCTTAAAGGTTGTAATATGTGTACTGTTTCGTCTGACTTATTACATACATTGTCTTGAATCTTGGAAACGTGTTTTGCCCCCCATTTATACCTTTGATCATGTGTGTACTCGTGTGCATATGACAAGCCACAAGATCCTTGAGTTGGTTCATGGTGCCCTTTCTTCATTTTCAATGGAACTGTTGAACGATACTTGTGTGCATTAAAAGTTTGGTTGATTGAATTGAACTATTTAGTCGAAATCATCCAAAAGCTGTATCTTCTTGTTGTGTTTGTTTCTTTTTCTTGTATTATGTTCCTGCTTCATTTTCTCTCTTCTTTTTTTTCTTTTTCAGAAACCTTCATGGGAGAAGGCCGCCAAAATAATAAGAGAAAGGTGCTTCATTCTGAAAGTTATACTGTTTTCTTCCAGATTTTATGATTTTTCAAGTGGTACTGTAATATTTTTTATTTTGCCACACAATGTCCAGAATTTGAAGTCCACAACTCCTCTCTCTCTCTCTCTCTCTCTCTCTCTCTCCCCCCTCTCTTGTGCCTCCATGTTTAACAGATATGATCCAGAAATAGATGGGCGTATTCTTTTGGCGAAAGTAGATTGTACTGAAGAAGGTGACTTGTGTAAGAGGTATATTTTAGATTGGTTATTCCTACTTTCTACTTGATTTTCTAATTTCTATGGATTTGCAATAGATTTTATATTGTGCACCGCAAACATATGCACTTTCAGTTCTTATTAGTTGTATAAAGAAAATCTCAAAGTTCAATTAATATTTCTTGTTCTCCTCAATGAAACAAAGGATTTATAAATTGTGATATTTAATAACACTTACAGTGGAGAATAAAACTGAAACACAACTCCAAGGAATACTAATTAGCGCAGGAATTTATTGCATTGTAATAATAATTTTGTAAATATCAGATTTTATTTACCATTAATAAATTTTTAAAACAGTAAGTTTAACTTGAAATGATCAGGGGGGTTTTTATCTGGCTTGAAAGGGCGGTCCAAACTCAACATGAAAGAGAAACCTACTTACCTTTGAAGAAGGTTTTGCAACAAGTACTCTAAGCTGCCTTGCCTTAACTGGGGTGGTTTTCAAATAACAGCACTAGGGCATAGTCTTCTGAAATGCCAATTGGAGCTTTAGATTTTATCTTGAGTTTAGCGTTCTCATCAATATAGCTTTTTGCTTACACATGAGTATGTTTTGACTGTCTTTCTGCTTGAACAGAGAACTGTTAACCTCAGGGTGGGAACATGGATGTGCTCATGTTTTAGTCTGTCTCTGTCCTATTTATTTTCACATGCTAATTTTGTATGATTACTACAGTTAAGCCATCAGTCATAGCATCCTGGAATTGAACCACCATTTGAACTTTTTTCATATTCAAATAGTCATACCTTATTGCCTTACGTTACCCCAAATACAACATTATTGTACTCTTCTTTACTTACCTCTCAAGTTTGCTTAATGTGCCACTGGTTTCCTATTTTTTATATTATTAACTTTGTTTCCCCTATAATGATCAGGAATCACATTCAAGGATATCCATCAATTCGTATATTTCGTAAAGGAAGTGATGTGAGGTAAATACTACAAAACTTTGCCGACTTTTAGATTATTTTGAACTGATGTCTATTCATTTATTTATATTCAAGTTGTCATTTATTTCCTCCTTCTGTTCTTGGAGTTTTAGTTATTCTAGGTTGCATTTAATTATTTAAAACTTTTTTCCTTTGGATCTTCATATAACTTGTATGTGCATTTATTAAACATCACCTGAGGTTTGGAATCTTTCTATGTGCTCTTAGGTTTCATTTCAATATACGGATTTAAATGCGAGTTTGGAATTTAACTTTTGACTTAAATTGTTTGTGTCAAATCAAATGTCAAAAGAACGGAAAATGTAGAGTTTTGATATATGGAAATTAAAATTATGTTTTTAAGCAAATTAGTGAGTTAACTCGCAATAACATTTTCTTGATTATTTGAAATCCACGTTATTGTAAATAGTGAATTACATGTATAATGCAAATCCAAATCCTTAATTTCCAAGTCATGTATGTAAATGCAACCTTAGAGCCAATAAGGTCTTATCAAGACATTTCTGATGCCTTGGTTGTGATGTGAAGCTATGTGCATAGTTTGCTCATTCCATGAGCTTTATAAGATGATAGCAGTATATAAAGGTCAATTCTCTCTCTCTCTCTCTCTGTGTCTATTTCTCTCTCCCTCACTCCTTTGCTCCCTCCGCCCCCTCCCCTGTTTCAGTTTCCTTTTTATTTTATTTTTTCCTTGTATATAGACCCTGAGTAATTTGTTTGATACCTTTGTTTCTCAAATTCAGATGTCAAATTTTTTGCCCCCACGACCATGCCTGTCTTGTTCATATGAAGCTTACCTTAATCAACCTCTTTATTTGGAATTCTGTCACAGGGATGACCATGGACACCATGATCATGAATCTTATTATGGAGATCGAGATACAGATAGTCTGGTTAAGGTACAAGCATTCATAAGTTTCAATTAGCCTTACAGTTTCCTATGTTTAACTTTGACTTTGAACTTGTTACTACTTGTTGATGGAATTTTTGTTCAATACCCCAATTGAGATTGCAAACCCATCTGATATGAAGTTCTCATCCTTGCAGACAATGGAGAATTTGGTAGCACCTATCCCTGTTGAGGCTCAAAAACTTGCTTTGGAGGGTAAATCTGACAATGGGACTGACAATGCAAAAAGACCAGCACCACTGACAGGAGGGTGTAGAATTGAAGGCTATGTGCGTGTGAAGAAGGTGATCTTTCATTGATTGAAATTAATAGAAGCATTGGGCATGTTAGCACGTATGAAATTTGTTATTCCCACAGAACTCCTTGATTTCTTTCTCTGCTCCCAAACCATCTCACATGCTTGGAAATGTGATGAAAAAGGAGAAATGAAAGGGTAGTTTCAACTACTCTTATCCTTCTTTCTTTTTCCAAAGCATGCCTTGAGGTGCTTCACAAGCGTAGAATTGGTATGAATAAAGAGAAAAATGCGAAGGGGGACAGTTGTTGTGACTGCACAAATTTTGGTTACCAGAGCGGTGCACATATGAGTTGCCCTACTTGAGAGCCACATATGCAGTCATGACAGCCACAGTTGTGTAGTTGGTACCCGTACGAGTCCTACCAAAAGAGAGAAAAAAAAAGGTCCTTAAGTAAGTTCTTGTACTTGATGGTTAACATGAACAAACAAAAGAGAGAATATGGTACCAGTAAAATGCATTATATCATTATCACAATTCTCCTGTCAATTGAGCCAACAATGAAACTCTTAGCTACTATCATTCAGTAGGAATTTAGGTATGATTTGTCCTCAACTGTGCAGGTTCCAGGAAACCTTGTCATTTCCGCTCATTCAGGAGCCCATTCCTTCGATGCTTCTCAAATGAACATGTCACACGTCATATCACATTTTTCATTCGGTCGGATGATTACTCCTAAGGTGATGAGTGACGTCAAGCGATTGGTACCTTATCTTGGTGGAAGCCATGACAGGTTGAATGGTCGGTCTTTCATAAATCATCGTGATCTAGGTGCTAATGTTACAGTAAGTTTGTCACTCTACACATCTTGGCATTGTGTTTGCTTCTCTATTGTTCTGTGTTGTCCATCAGCATCTCAATGTTTAAGTGAAATCAGCAATATATAGCTGCATGTCCATGATTTTTAGGTGTATGGATATTGGTGCATTGAGATGGGTGGCACACACAATTTATTATGTTTCATTCTAGAATTTCTCTGTGGTTCAAATACTTTTTAAACGATCCATGCATCTGTCCCTGCTCTTTTGAGCTTTTAAATGTGTTTACTCTTTCTGAATGATCCTATTTTATAATGTTGGCTTATAAATTCACCAATAACATTTAAAACTGCCCATTTTATTGTATTGATATTCTACCTCCCTAGAGATGCTTTACAGCCAACAAACGTTTCCTTCTGGATGGAGTTGGAATACTAAAATAATTTTGATTGTTTTTTATGGTAATTTTCTTTGAGTACTAAAAGAGTGTTGTTTCCTCTTCTTTTATAGTAAGTTTCTTTCAACTTTATTAATTATTGGATCTGCTCACAATATTCCTGGAACCCCTGTTTATTGACTTACAAGTTGCAGCTGAATAGATCATTAATGACGTTTATTTGGCTTGTGAAGAATTGCTAATGTTTACGCTCTTCTTAAGTATATTTCTGGTAATTGCATTTGCAGATAGAGCATTACCTTCAAATAGTTAAAAGTGAAGTTATAACAGGAAGAAATCATAAATTAATTGAGGAATATGAGTACACAGCCCACAGCAGTTTGGTGCAAAGTCTTCGAGTACCGGTTGCAAAATTCCATTTCGAGCTCTCTCCCATGCAGGTTTAATAAACAAACAGTTTAGTATTTGTGTACTAGTTTTACTCTCTTTGCTTCTCATCTCTTTTTCTTTGTCTGTCTTCTATACCCAGGTGTTAATAACAGAAAATCAGAAATCCTTCTCACATTTTATCACGAACGTGTGCGCTATAATTGGAGGTGTTTTCACGGTTAGTATCTTCTATCTTTGGTTCTTTACTTCTCTCCAGATTGCGTACTAATTTATTTTTGCCTTTGGGTTCCAGGTAGCAGGAATAGTGGATTCAATTCTGCACAACACTATTAGAATGATGAGAAAGGTTGAACTAGGCAAAATTTTTTGATGGATAGGTGAAATTTCGCTAGTGTACAATGATTGTTTATTTGCAACACCTAATTTAGTGAGGATTGTTTTGTTAACGATGACCTATTCCTTTTAGAACAAAAGTAGAAAAATGCAATGAGAGAAGTGCCACATTTTCCAGTTAGAGTTGCCAATACAAAAACTAGTTTTATGAAGATTTTATGCTTCATAACTTAAACTTATGCATTATACATTTGGCTTCTACTTTATTTTTTATTTTTAGAAAGAATTAGACGAAATATGTGACCATATGAGATGTTCTGGGTTTTCAAACAGTTTTTTTCTGTTTGGTTGATGATAAGATCTTCACTTAATTTTTCCTAAATTCCCAAAGAAGGTAGGGATCAATATTAGGGGTGTTAAAATCCAATCCAATCCAATCCAATCCAATTGATTGGTTTTCGATGACCTTGACGAATTGGATTGAATCAACAATTTCTTCTACGCTTAATTTTGTGGAAATGAATGATTTTTTTTTCTTCATTAAAAAATCAATTATCCATCCTATCCAATTCTAACTTCAGATGGGGTACTGTGTTGCTTCCTCGATTGTGAGCCTGCTTGATTTATAAACATAACTAAAATTTGCAGATGCATCTGCTTCCAAAACTAAAAGAAAGATGGAAACAGAAACATATAAATATTGAATACACAGTGACAGTATGAAAATCAATTTATTACTTTGTGTAATTACATTATTGGCCCTTATGGTGGAGTATCACAAGCACGCTAATGAGTATTATTTACTCCTTATTTTCCAATTGCAACAAACGAATATCAAACACCAGTCCAAAGATATATACTGAGCTTAAAGAAAATAAAAACAATAAATCAGAAAAGAAAAAAAAAAAAGAAAAAAAAAAAGGAAGGAAACTCTCAAAGGAGAAACGAACTTTATACTCAAACAATCCAATATCCAGTTAGAGTAGTAAAAGTGATGAGGATGCAGCAAAAGCTCCAATGGACCCCAACAAACTCATGAAAACTGGAGAAGCCCCACTGGGCGGTGGAGGGCTTTCGGGAGCTAGAGTAGGGTTCTCGACCACCCCTGTATCTGGTGAAGGTGGAGACGCTTCACCGGGAGGAGCTGGAGATGGGGTAATATCAGTTGAGTTTGAAGGCGAAGGGGCAGTTGCATTTCTATTTCTATCTGCCAACACAATCACTACCACCTTCTCATTTTTGAGACAGTTGTCTTTGTTGCCACTGATGAAATAAAATGGCCCAGATTGGTCGAACGTGATGGCAGTGTGGCCATCAGTATATTTCGCAGTAGGGGCATCGGTGTTGCACTTTGCATAGTCGTCCTGGTTTACTCTAAGCACTGAGTCTTGGCCAGGAGAGTAGTTGAAAACTGCAGTTGAAGTAGTTTCAAGTAAATCAGTTAGGTTTTTTTCTTGGTTTTACAAGGAAAACTGAAGGATGGAAGAGGGGGAGTCGAGGTTTGGCCTTCGATGTGGAGATAAATGCTCACTACCACTGGGGCTATAAGCCCCCATGCTTTGGCAAGTATCTTAAAATGATATCTCTTACTAGATATTTAACATGGTTTGACAGACTGACATGATTTCATTGAATTAATCAGGCTGCTTAGCAATATGATATACTAAACTGTCAAACAAGATGAAAATTACTCTTAATTACACTCTAATTATAATTTATATATTTGGTCATGTTATCGTAACAGTCGTGTTATATATGTACACTAAAATAATGAATTTCAACTTCTAAATAATGCATGTTGCAACTCAGCACAGAAACTAGTTCTGGACATATAGTATGATTATAATAATAATAATAATAATAATATAGATTCTTTCCTCAAAGTAATGATCCATTGAAGGTTGAAAAACAAATATTATATACTCAGCCTTGATGAAGATAAAGCTTCAAAACTTACCTATGGAGTCTCCAATTTGAAATCTGTTATTTTCAGCCCATTGATCAAGGTGAGGCGCAGAGGCATTCGGAGCACTCCAACTTATTGCAAACTCAGCTGCACCACTCTTCTGTATCAACAGTGTGACGCATAGAAGCACCAGCACAGAAAATACAACATTTCTCTTGTGATTGAATCTTAGAATGGGGCTAGCCATAATCGAAGAAGTAATCGGAGATTGGTGTTGATGAACAAAAAAAATGCTCTTGTATTTTCCACTAAAAACTTTGAAAACCTCAGTTTAATTGGGATGCTAGGAGAAGGAAAAGGGATGACATGAAAGGTGTCCTGACAGGGGGTTTTTGTAGGGCAAATTGCATGGAACTTTGCATGCTGCGTCAGTGAAGCTTTTGCAACTTTTTCTTATTCTTTTTTTAGCTTTTAAGTTTCTTAGCTTCCAGTGCAAAGCATATGTGCACTTTTAAATATTAGTACAAGATCTAGCTATGGGCGCTTTAATTTTGGAACTTTTATATAACTTGTTCTGTGGGTTTATACTTTGCTTGACCATTGTCAAGAATATTTATGGCTTGTGTTCTGGGTTAGTTGAACTAATTGATTAATGACATCTAATCCCAGGAACATGATCTATCATTCACACAAAGCCTTCTCTCTCTCTCTCTCTCTCTCTCTCTCTCTCTCTCTCTATATATATATATATATATATATATATAGCAGATAGCAGTAGGCTCAAGGAAGCTTAACGCTGTTTTTATTTTCACCCTGTGATCTGGAACTCAGTAAAGTCTATAGCAGAATACATTTTTCTATTGAGGGAAAGATTACCTTATGTTCTTACTTTAATAAGCTCTTTGAACTTTTCACAAAAATACATCTAAAGTCTTTTTCCTCTCTTTATAATCTCTCATACACAACTGTAACAAATTTATAAAGTTATAATACTATTACATAAGTGCATACGTACATGTATTGTAAATTTGCAATAATGACACATATATGCCCACAGATGAGAATTCATATTAAATTATCATGCATCCCTATCTTCATATATCGGAATCATTGTCTTATCCAGAGGCGGGAATAGTAATTAACTGCAAGTTGATCAAGATAAGGTGAACCAAGCTGCGTCACAAAATCAGAGAGAGAGAGAGAGAGTATTCTGAACAAAATCAGAGATGTATAAGAAAAATTGAATTTCCCATTAACTATTTCAGATCACAAACAAATAGCAATCGTTCATGAATTATAACATGATTTGCATTTCCGTCCTTCAACTCAATAATAGTCACTATCGTTCTTAAATTAGGTTTTGTGGTACACAATTGGTCATTTTGGTCAATTTCCTCAAATTTTTTTGGGTAAAATGTTGGGGCGAATGAGGAATTACACATAATAAAATTTTAAAAAGAATTCAAAACTAAAATGGGAAGAAAAAAAGAGAGAAGTAGGGAATTTGTCACTCAATAGTGGGGCTGGAGAGAGTGCGGCGGGCTGCTGGATGTGCCTGGGGATGGGATCGGTTCGGGTGTGGCTTGGAGGTGGATGAGTATAGAGAGGGGTTTGGCAGGTGGAATTCTTCATTGCCCCATGTTAGACAAAAAAGTTAACGGTGTTGACGGAAAGGATCAATGGTGTAACACAAGCCCAAATTTAAGGATCACAACAAGTATTATTGGAACTCAATGACGAAAATGCAAATTGCAGTATAATTCAAGACCCATTGCTACAATTTAGCCCTAGAAGATGTTGTACCCTTTTTCTTTGCTTTTGTCTTTCTTTTCCCGTTTGATTCCCATTTTAACACTGATTGCAAGAACCTACATGATAATATATACAAGGTCAGTGATGAAAAAAATGTGCGTATGCATAATTCTCCCAATTTATCTCTTTGTCATATAGTACTCTTATTTTATGATGATAAATAAGAACATCTCGACATTTAATTATTATTATTATTTTAATTAGTTTATGAAAAGTGAAGATCATTCAGTTTAACAATTATATAAATCAAGGTATCAAATGAATCACAAAGAACAGATTATCGGAGATGATGCAACTTTTTCGACTTTGGCATGTACTTGTATCACATGTTTTCGGAAGGAGAAAAACTTGTATACCATAGGAAATTGGGGATAACACTGTTTTGTTATCCCCAATCAATCACATTCCACCACACGTGATAAAGACTCCATGATGGAGCGTTATTGGATGCTATTCCCCCATGACATGTAATGTAAGGGCATGTTTACGTACCAGTAATGGGTATGTGAGGAAAGGGAATGATTTCCATTCTTGACTTTCCCTGCATTTACTTGCAATCAGGAATGAAAAAAAAATTAGGCCCTACCTCAAAATCCGTAATCACATCCCCTCAAAACCAGGTATCAGATCAACTAGGGGAGGTAGTCGATATCGATTCCCATTCATGTTTTCCCTTAATAATTTCCAAAAATACCCTTACCACTTTACCATAATTCCAAAAGAACCCAAACCCTGGAAAAAAAAAAAAAACTCAGGCTAAGGAGTTCAAAGACACTCCAACTTCTTTTTCATCTCAACGTTGCAAACACAGCCTCCCTGAAGCAGCAGAAACGCCTTGTGCTATGTAAGTCATTCTATCTATCTACCTTTTTCTTCTTCTTCTATCTTCTTCTGTCTCCCTTCCATTCCATAACTCTATCAATGGTTATTGTTGCTTGGATTTTTCTTCATGTTTCTTCCATTCTCTGTTGATTTTTTGTTCTTTAGCTTTGTTTACACGGCTTATAATTTAAAGCAGAAGAAACTTTTCACATAATTTTCTGTTGGATTTTTCTTCATGTTTCTTATAATTTTCTGTTGTGTTTTGAGCTGATTATTTTTTCTCATTTCCTGCTAACTTTAACCCTCTAACTGTATAACAATGTTAGAAATCATGGAAGAATTACAATAATAGTATCTAGTTTTCTCTCTTTCTATGAGCATGATGACAATATCAAATTTGTGGGTTGCATATACAATATATTGACATTGACCTGCTGAAATACACGTTATGGTATTGGCATCAATGATTTTGTGGGTTCATATTGTAATCTATTTGTTGGAAAATGGCTCACATTTAAGGTTGCAAGTGAAGGAGTGAGCGACCGGTAGCGGGGTATTGGCGACCGGTCGTTTTGCAGAGAATCGAAGTCTGGAGATTTTAGGGGCAGCGGTCCCGCAAGGTATCCGCGACCGATCTCAAGGTATCCCAAATGTATCCGTAAGGTATCCGTGACCGGTCGCAATGTATCTCCGACCGGTCGCCAGTGTTGCTGTGTTGTTTTTCCACGCTGTTTTCAAGGTGCTTTCACATGTGTCGGTTTCCCACCTAATCTCTCGAGCCTCCAAGGTGTTTTATGGGTTCTATGATGTCTAGCAAGGTGTTGGAAAAGCTGGAACATCATTGAATGAGGATTGTTGACTTGTTTCAAAGAGTACCTACCCTACAGCTCTAGATAGGGCGGCTGAAGTTGTAGCTATCAATGCCTAGCCTTTGTTCTGCCCAAGTTGTGGTCCTAGTCTAGAAACCAAGGGGAGAATGTGGGAGGAAAAGATGGAGCCTTCTCCTAAGTCCAAAGGCTTGTGTATTAAAGGGAAAAGGAAGCAAGACAGCAATGTGTGTGGTTAATCTCAAAGGGTGGTCAAGTAGCTGGGAGCTATTGTGTCCAAAGGAGGTTTAACTCACCAAGGGAGGAAGGAGAGAGAGAGGGCAATCAGTTCAAGTTTGGAGCTGAGTTGAGTCTTGAGAGTCAAGACACCAAGAAGGGAAACACCAAGTGTGAGAGAGTATTCACAAGTTCATCAAAGTGTTGAGTAAGGGGTGAGAGAGAAAAGAGAGCTTGGGAGAGAATATAGTTCTAAGGGGGTTTCTGTGTAAACCTTTGTAACTTATTCTTTCATTAGTGAATTTCTCAAGGGGATCACCAAGAGGATGTAGGCAATTGCTGAACCTCTAAAATACTTGTGTCATTTGTGCTTGGTTGGTTTCTCAAGTGTGAGTGTGTGATTCATCCATAATTGTGTGTGTCACAAAGTCCATCAACAATAAGATCATTAGGGGAGTGAGTGAAAGTGTTTGTCCATTTTCACAACACTATTCTAGTTTGTGTTCTATATATCAATACTCTGACTTTCACTGCTGAAATACACATTATAGTTTTGTCTGGAAACATATCCAAATGTTGTTTTGATGCTCTGATTTCATTTTGGTACATTTATCAGTGGTGTGTGCTGACTTTTTTACATTCCTGTGTTGGAGAGTAGGAGGAATTGCCAGGCATTCTGGTTTTTGTTATATCTTAGCTCTTTGTGCTGATTGTAGAATATGAATCATACCAAAAAGACAAAAATAAAGTTACACAAAAAGACATGGCAATGGCCTCCTTGCATTTGGGTGATGACTTTATTAAGGAGATGTTTTCACATTCTGATGGTGGGTCACAATATGGGGGTTCAGAATATGAGGGATCTCAATTTGAGGATGTTGATGATTTGGAAGATGATGAGAGAACCTTTACACAACCAAATCTCCAACCCTCAAGTGCCCAACAACGTGCCCAACAGAAGAGACCTGCGCAAGATGTAGCAAGTGGTCCAACTAATCCTCGTAAGAAGGTAAATGTTTTGAATGAAATGTCTAACAAATTTGGACTTATGGCTGAAGCTGTAGCAGGAATGGCACCTTAGCTTGCGAAGGATCTTGTTGATATGCAAGCTAAACTTGGTGGTGAGTTGAGGAAAATAGAATTCCTATCTCCTTTGCAAGTATTTTGTATCACCAACGTTTTAGCCAAAAAGCACGATTTGCTGAGGGTCTTCTTTACCATAACTGATGAAGAAAAAAAAGATTATGTATTTAATCTTATGGAGCATGGCTTACAATCATTGTGATTGATGAGTAATTGGTGAATGACTTTTGTGGAGATTATATATCTCTTCTTTGGTAGTATGACAATTATGTATTTAATCGTGTGAAGATTATGCAGGTTATTATTATTTGATTGTTTACTAGTTACGTAGGTGAAAGATATATATTTATTGGAGTTTATTTTTTCGTTTGAGAGTAAGCATTTTTCTAAAATTTTGTATTCATGCAAATATGATTCTTGCATGAGAAGTAGAATATTTCCTTAGAATCAGAAAATTTTGTATTCATGCAAATATGGTTCTTGCATGAGAAATAGAATATTTCCTTAAAATCAGAAAATTTTGTATTCATGCAAATATGGTTCTTGCATGAGAAATAGAATATTTCCTTAGAATTCTTGGCCTTACCTTCTCTTGGCCTTGAAAATGCAAATGCTGCCCTTGAGCAAATTTCCCAACTCGCCTTTGCTCCTGATGGTGATACCATGCAGCAACGCTGCATACTTCACCAAGGCTCTGCTGCTGCTTCCCTTTACTTACCTTGTGCAAATCATGTTTACACCACCTTACTAATATGTTGCAGGATTAGTTTGATCTTTTAGCCAATTTGAGAATATATACGTGTTGTGGTGAAAATGTGCAGGGCATTTTAGTAATCAAATTAATTTGGATTCTGATTCATGAAAATTTGTAAACAATAACAATGGGAATTAACCTCATTCCTTTATTAATTATGTATGTTTAGTAAACAGTTTAATGGGAATAATTCTTGTTGGCACGATTCAGCTGCACCAAAATGGATTCAGCTGCATCCTCAACTTGTGATACTCGCAAGTGCACGAGCCGTTCGGTAGTATAACATATGTAAGTGCGAGGTCAATTCCACAGGGATTGGTGATTGAATAATCCAATTCAGTTTTCCTACACAAAACAGAAAAACAAGAAAGAAAATAAATAAAACAAGAAAGAAAGAAAAGAAAATAACTCAAGCAAATAAGTTCCCAAGTTCAATTAGATTAACGGATTGATTCTAGCTAAAGTATGATTAAGCCATGGTGTCTGGTCCTAACCTTGTATTCCTAATTCCCTAATTTGATCATCTGTTGTCTAACCTAAACTAAGCATTAGGAATCCATTAATCATAGAAGAACATTTTAAACAACCAAGTATGTATCTAATCCCTGTTGTCGAATGTCCATACATACTCTTCCTATTCATAGTTCAATTTGAATTAAAGCATGGTGTCTACTCTTAATTCAAACCAAGATAGTTAACATGCAAGCCTAAATGATGATCAATCATTCAAACTAACATATTAACTTATAAGCATAATGAATAAGAACAAAAACCATAATTGAAACTTGGAAACTAATCAAACTTGAAACTAAAGAAAAGAATTTACATAACAATGAAAAGTAAAGTGGAACTAAGAAAAATTTAAGGAGAATTTCAGCACAAAGATTTCATTACAACAATTGAAAACTAGAAAGAGAAACTAAGAGAATTTGAGGGAGAGAAGGAAGGGGAGCTCTAGAGAAGTGTTTGAGAGCTCCCCCCTTGGGGATGTGTTTTGAAGCTTGAAGACTTCTCTATTTATAAGGCTAAGAGGGAGGAACATCATGATGAAATCCAACACCACCATTCCTCTTTTAATACAACCCATAACTCCCACTTCATCTTGTCTATGTTAGTGTGGTTGGAATCAATTCCATCTCATACTTCTTTTGCTACACCTCTAGCTTTCTTCACATGGGTTATCAAATGTGTGCAATTGTGGCTGTCTTTTGCTGTCAACCTATGTGGGTTTTCTTTTGATTGCTGATAAAACGATTCTTCTGAACCAGGCTGAGTGTAGGAAGACCTGAGGTTTCAATATGTATCCAATGAGGCTCAAATTTGGATATGTCATAATAGACACCCATTGGAACACCATTTATGAAGAATGTATTTCCATCTGAGTAGTACAAGTATACGTTTTTGGCCTTGCAAGTTGACTGTGGAAAAATGACTGGAATTGACTTCATAACTTTCTTTCCTTTCTTTTTGCTTCACAAGCATGCATATTCTTTCTCTTTAATAGCTCCAGCATGTACCAACTAATCCCATTAGCATCCTGAAAAGTGCTTTCTGATTTATCCAAACATGTTTCCCACAATGTCTTGTTTTTGCTCCTTTATACTTTCATAGCTGGAATGCCTATGTCATGCATGACAATGCATTGCAGTCAGCTTGTGGGCTTGTTTTGGGCTTGATCTTACCTCCTAAAAAATCTGAAAAAATCTGGATCTTCAAACCCTTTGAATTATCTTTCCAAGCATATGCAGCCAAACTCAAGAAAAAATCGGAAAGACCTTCAAATGTCATTTTTGGCCCAGTAACGCAGATGCTGCCGGATTTGACCTTAAGCTGCCAAAACTTGGTTAACTTCCTCTAGGAGACTCGGAATCATGAACCGTAAAATGCTCTAGAAACTAGACTTCTGCATCTTTCCAATGATATAGGACTCATCATCTGGTTCATCCTGACCAAGTACAGTCCAATCCATGAAGTTGACATATTTGCAGACACAAATGAGCTAACTTGTCTCCAAAATGCATTTAATGAGTCTCAAAGCTTATAACACTGAAACAACCAATATATATATATATATATATATATATATATATATATATTAAAAGCACAAGTTTAACTCAAAAACATAACCAAATCATAAGTTAGAAGGGTACAAAATGATATATTATGCACCGATCAATTCTTCCCATACCGATTCAGGAGTTCCCCGATTCCTAAATTCTTTGATTCCTTACTTTCTCCATTACTGATATGTAAACATGCCCTAAGTTCTCTTTTGGAAGACCGTAACCAACACCAGTGGCAGTGTTGTAGGTCCCAATAATCGACTGGTGCCCTTGTCCATTTGCTCACTTAAAGTCAGGAGAGTATTGAACTCGGAATCAACCACAACTATAAAATGGAGAACTTGCTCTTAGCTACACACTAGGACAAGAGCCAAAGGGGATCATATTTTGTATGTATGTGTGATTAATTATTTGGTATCTTATTAGCTAAGCATGGAATTTTCTATGGGGATGTGGCTGGCTTTGGTTTTGGGAGGTTTGCCACTACTGGGGCTGTTCTTGTGGTGGTGGAATGAGCTTTGGTATGTGCTTCCTCTCAAACTACAACACTTAGCTACCACCACTGGCGACAAACTTCTGCCCGGTCACATGGGGTTTCCATTTTTAGGTGAAATGCTCACCATCCTATACTACTTTAAAATTCTTCGCCGTCCAGATGAATTTATCAATGCTAAGCGGTCCAAGTACGTATTATCTTCCTACATTTTTCCTATATGCTTAGCACGGTCAACCCTGTTAAAATTTATGCATTGAGCAGCATTAGCAATTGATCAGGTACGGTGACGGACCAGGGATGTATAGAAGCCACCTCTTTGGATCACCCTGCATCATAACATGCTTCCCAGCGGTGAACAAATTTGTGTTGCAATCATTGGATACTTTCATCCTAGATTGGTCTAGGGCTCGTCAATGGGTCGGGCCGGGCTAGTCCGACCCAAATTTAATGGGCTTGGGCCGGGCCTAGCCGGGCTTTAAAGAGGAGAGAGAAAATAGCGGGCCGGGCCGGGTTTTTTTAGAAAATTCAAAGCCCAAGCCCGATCCATGAGCCGGGCTTGAGAAAGCCCATCGGGCCCGGCCGGGCCAAAACGGGCCTACTGCAATCGAAAAAAATCATAAACTTAATCATAAGGGCATTTTAGTCCAAATTTGAGATTAAACTCACTTAATTCCAATATTTTCACATCAAACCAAATTCATAAAACACCTAATAAAGTCACACAACTTAATAAGATTTTCTACAAAAAGAATAAAACCAAATATTGTTTTTGAGGTTATTACATAATTAGACCATAATATGTTTTAAGAAATAATTTTAAAAAATAATAAGTATAAAAAAAAATATTTTTTTTTAAAGGATTGTATGAATAAATATGCAAATATTGTTAGAAATGTGCCTTAAGAGCCAATACATTTGATGTAATCTCCTTAGAATACATTTCGTATATGATATATAAAGGGCAAACTTATTTTCTTATCTTTTACATCGTGTAAAGAAACAAATGTCCAGGGTATGCTAAATAAGAGATAAAGTAATCTAAAGAAGATTAGATTCATGAGACCTTTAATCTCTAACTGTAGCATCTCAAAATGTTCCTAATCATAGGTTATCAAATGGGCCTTGATAAACCGTCAAGATTAGCACATATTATGTATGCTCAATTGGGAGGATGGTTAGTCTCAAACCGTTTGTGTAGTTGACACTAATACAAGTATGTGGGTGCTCATTAGTGAATGAGTATTTATCTATATGTCAAACGAGAACTCATAGTTGCAATAATGCAAATTAGTCCTTAGACCTGAGGCATCATGGTTGTCCTGTGATGCGCTATTGATCTTTGATAGCTCTTAAAGGCAAGCCGTAAAAGATTTCTCTTAAGTGTTGTTGGGATCTCTTAATTCATCATAGGGGCATGTGAATGTACAATAAGGAATCTCTACTTTCGATAAAGAAGGAGAATGTTTCAAGATGTGATTTAGTAAATCTTTGGCCAAAGTATTTTGAGCTTGATTTAGAAAGTTGTTCTTAATCATGTTCTTTTGAATCACATGAGGTTGTAAATCATATTAGGGGTTTGACATAATTAATCCGTACCCTAATAATATGATTTGAAACATTGTATAAGTGAAGGACCGTATTGCATTGCAATTCCAACTGAATAGGTTCTTTATCTATTCTGGTTAGCTTGGGTAGCCTTGATATATTGCTAGATGTCACTCTTGGCTTGTGGAAGTCCTAGGATTGATTGTGATCGATCCAAATAAAGGAAGAATTAAAAAGGGGTTTTAATTCCAGTTGGTTAGAAAGAGTTCTTATATTTTCTCACTGCCTTGCTAATTAGAACCTAATGGATCGCACACCTTAAATGGTTAACTTTGAGTAATACAAATGAGAATGAGGAAATCAATTTGATTGATTTGATGTGGATGATTTACTACGTGTAAAAACGTATTTGGGCCCCGGTAATAGTTAACGGAAAGCCCAAATGGTTGGGTATTAAGCCCAAGGGCTTAAGACACCTAAATATTATGGTTTAAGTGTCATAAGGCCCAATTTTGGAAGCCCAATGGGGTTTGGCCGAAAATGGTTAAGTGAATGTGTATGTGAATTGTTTCAATAAGCTCATTAACACACAAACACAATCCAACATCAACCAAAGGGATTTGGGAGATCAAAGAGAGATAAAAGAAAGTTTTCAAGAGTGAAAAATACTTTCATCTTTCAAAGTGGTTTAGATTGAAACCAATCTTTAGAATCTTGCACTAGCATCCAAGTATTCTCAAGATACTTCTTCTCCATCTCAAGGTTCCATTGGTGTGGAGACTTAGAGGCCATATACTTTTGTGGCTCACATGGAGGAGAAAGATCAAGGAGCAAAGATCAAAGATCAAAGAGGAGATCAACAAAGAGGAAATCATCAAGAGAAGACCAAACACAAATTGGTTCATATAATTGCTTCAAGGGTAATTAGATCTTATCCTTTTCTCTTGAATTTTCATTTATGAAAAACATATCAATGTTCATGGCTTAAGATACTTGGAAGAAGTTTTGTTTTTGAATTTAAACAACCACCATAGACTTCCGCTGCGATTAATTTGATTAAATGCATGTTTAATATTCAAATGAACTTTGGAAAAATGTTTTGAAATTCCTTCAAATATTTGGTGATGTGTTCAAGAGAAGCATGATTATATTTGGTGGTACGATTATGTTTCGTGATATGATATATTGTTCATCTTATTTATATATATATAATTGTTGTATTAATAATTGACACAAATTAAATTAATGTGCTAATCATCCAATTATAAAACTAGGTATGAGTAAAGAAAAGTAAATGAAATGAAACAAATTATATATGTGATTTAAGTGATATAATCATAATCCTAAACTCTTGTTTATACATAATTATATATGTATGCGGGCCTAACGGGCCGGGCTTTTGTGGGCCGGCCGGGCCGGCCTTTCTTAGGCCTAATCGGGGCAGGGCCTATGGGCCGGGCCGGGCTTCAAACACTCAAGCCCAAGTCCGGCCATACCCAAGGCTGGCCGGGCCATCTCAAAGCCCATAACGGGCCGGGCCGGGCTTTTTTTGATGGGCCGGGCGGGCCCCCATCGGCCCATGAGCCCGCGGGCCAAATGATGAGGCCTAGATTGGCCCACCGTTGATCTTATGGGTCGTAGTTCGTTGGTGGCAGTTCATGGAAAGCCTCATGCAAGGCTTAGAAGTTACGTTACAAATGCAATTAATCAGCCAGAAGCAGCCGAGTTGCTCTCTTCATTCAACCCCGCATGGTGGCTGTACTTCAGTCATGGGCTCTGAAGGGTAGAATCAAAGCATATGATGAAACTAAGAAGGTAAAATTGTCAAAGCAGTGTGATTTAAGAGAAAAGGAAGGAAAAAAATAGGAAATTATATTGTCATCCTTAAAATAAATCAAAACTGCTCGTTAGGTTAATTTTGATTTTAGTGATTTATTTAGTACAATGACATGATAAATTATTGGTGGATACTAAAATAAGGCTAAATAGTATAACTTGTTCACGTGCTATAATATGAGAGGACGATGTGGTTGATATTTCCAAATTTTTAAGGTATAATATCAATACATATCTAATCCTGACAACATATAAGTACTTATATATACTATAATGCATATCCACTTACACGTGATCGCACGTATTCCAGCACCACACAATAACATGTAATTATAAAATACTTGTACATTTATATTTGTAGCTACATTTGTACGTTGTCTTACACGCGTACGTATATTCATAAGTTGCCTAATTCAAGGAAAAAGAACCAAATTCTTCAACATACCAATGAGGCCTAATTGCTCAAATTTTCATGGTGTTTACGACTATTATAGCTAGAGTTGATTTTGTACCATAAAAGTGATATTGTATGTCTCATATATTCTTGCAGCTAACATTTGAAAATATTGGACAACTATTCCTAAGTTTGAAGCCGGGACCTCTCCTCGACACCGTTGATAAGTTATTTGACGGATTGGTGAAAGGAGTTAGAGCTCAACCATTCAACATTCCTGGATTTTCCTTTCACCATGTCTTCAGGTTTTCATCTTAACTCCTAATATTCCACTAAACATTATAACTTCAACATTAATTTCAAATATTTTTTGTT
Source organism: Prunus fruticosa (assembly GCA_018703695.1). Classification (NCBI taxonomy): domain Eukaryota; kingdom Viridiplantae; phylum Streptophyta; class Magnoliopsida; order Rosales; family Rosaceae; genus Prunus; species Prunus fruticosa. The sequence goes on along the minus strand of CM031920.1, from coordinate 21,890,427 downwards.
ACTACTTCTATTAAGAAAGAAATGTTATGTCCAACGAGAAAATACGAATGTGAATGAATTTTCAGTGTCGGAAGAAGCTTGAGGCCATTTTCGGGTTCGGAGCTAGAGAAGAGTAAAAACCGAAAAGAAGTGGTGACAAATGATCTAATGGATGGCCTTATGCAAATCAGAGATGATGATGAAGGAGAAAGTGACCAAGAGGTGATAGATAACATTGTGAGCCTTGTTGTTGGTGGATATGTATCTACTTCCCTTGCATCAATGTGGGCTATATATTATCTTGCCAAATTCCCTAACGTTCTAGAAAAGCTTCGGGTACGTATGACCAATAAATATCCCATATTCTAATTAATTCATTAATAATGTACAAAATAAAAATATATTAAAGTAGTTAATCGTATTCGGTGATTAACTTACAGGAGGAGAATTTGGCTATAAGTCGGACGAGGACAGGAGATTTTATTACAAGTGAAGATGTTTCAAAAATGAAATACACAAACAAGGTATTATATATTATATATATTCATTAACCCTATTTTTTTGGGCTAACGACAAAAGACCCCCTGAAGATTTAGGGTCATTCTCAACATGAATTCCGGAGTTTCAATTTCATCAATTTGTCATTAGCCCTAATTTTTTCATCTCACCTAGAAATATTAATCTCAAATACAAACTTTTTACATACAATACGCACGGGTGGTGGAAGAAACAATAAGAATGGCCAACATTGCACAGATTCTCTTCCGATTGGCTACCAAGGAAGCTGAGTATAAGGTACGTACACTATTTTAACGTGCATTTGTTGCTGCAATTAAAGATAATAAAATAATTAGATGCATGCATGGTAATTAAGTGCCGGTAAACTCATGCATGATGCAGGTTATAAAATCCCCAAGGGTTTGGCATGTGATTCTTTGGGTTCGATATCTGCGCACAAATCCAGAGAACTTTGATGATCCAATGTGCTTTAACCCAGATAGATGGAATGTAAGCACGGCGGCAATCAGGAAATTTTCCTTGCAGGGGCCAACATCTAAAAGGTAAAAAAATTATATACAAAATAGAACAAAAAAAAAAACTATAATATTATAATTCTTAATTAATAGAAAAAACCACATTACAATTATCCATATTAAATAAATAAATAAATAAAAAACAACAACAATAATATTCAACCACACCATTCACTTTTTAAGTAAAGAAATGAAAGCTTCATTTTTCCATAGTAGAGACTTTAGTTTGGTCATTTCGATATCTTCTATTGGGTTTTCACGCACTGCTCCATATATTCGATCAAAAACTTTATATATGGTCAAAAACTTTTTATATATGATCAAAAGCTTTATATATGGTCAAAAGCTTAATCTGTTAACTTGTTTTTTAATGAGTTAATATTTTCATTATTATATTTTGATAATGTCTGCTTGCTTGCTTAATGAAAAAAACAAAAAATCCTATTTTCTTATATTAAAAACTATTTTGCTAACAATTTATAAATTTTAAAAATCCAAATTCCATGGCCGGAAAAAAAAACTATCCCATTTTCTTGGTGGCACTACACAAGGCAATGAATTTCATTGCTGCTGTGCTCTATCCTTCGTCGTTTTTCTATCTAGGAGAAGTACTAGTAAGATTACAAGGAAACTAATTTAAAACTCAGCTTATCCAGAGCTTACTTTACAGATAGAAGCTCTGGCTTTTCCTAAAGAGAAATATAATTTGGATCAGTTAAAAGCCAAAACTTATAACTAAGTTCAGTGTTTCAAAATCCCTTCATTTGTTTCCATCTTCATGTTTTAAAAAGGTGGGGCCAAGCAGCTTCTCCAACAAGTATCCCCTCCTTTTAAATTAACCCCTTACTGTGCGTTATTTTATAAAATAATAAAAAAAACTAAAAAGAAAACCACTTAAGTTGAACGACGTCGTTTTTGACGTCAGGATTTAAAAAACAAAATTGAAGTGCTAGGCTCCTCGTGCTGGTTGGGCAGCAAGCAAGCTTGCTTGCTCTTGGCTATGGCTGCTCCCTCTTTGGGGCATTTCATCAAACACCTTCTGGGCATTTGCAGGGGTCAAGTTTTTGGGTTCCTATGGCGGATTCCGAGCTTGCAGAGGTCAATTGACCCCTCTTGCCCCTATGTGGATCCGCCACTGAATGTAAGCCTACATATATACAAGTAATTAGTAGGTAGTTAATTCTACTAATTAAGAAATAATTATTGTTGATTATTAACTAATAAGTTATATATACTGTCACTCTCCTAATTAATTTTAGGAACCAGCTAAACCAGGAACGTACCAAGTTTTTGGTGGTGGGCTAAGAATATGTGCTGGGAACATGCTTGTTAGGTTTCAACTTGTAATCTTGTTAATTACATCATTTGTCTACAAGATACAAGTGAGCAAACCCAACTCATCATTTGTATATACGCTCTTGATTTTTGAATTTTCCACTATATATATATAGGCACTGCTGAGTTTTATTTTAAATGAATTCAGGTGGGAATTGCTCAATCCAGATGCAGAACTGATTTATCTTTCACATCCAAGACCAGTTGATTGGGTTGATATCACATTTAACAAAATTTAGACATCGCTTTTTTCACACGTACAATGTCACCTTTCCCCAACCCTGTGCAATTACATATGTTTATCTGTGAATTGTGTGTGATTTAATAAATTATGTATTTGGATATTATAAGTGTTTTTTGCTAATGTATGTGCCTTAAGCTCTCTCGTACGTGTACGTTTCTTGTAGAATAAATTTTTTTTCTTTTTTCTTTTTGATTACCTTATCTGCTCTTACTTCAGGAATTCAACTTTTCATTGAAATAAGAAGTATTTTTCTTCTCCTCACAATCTACCATAGAGATGAGGGGGGAAACAAGTCCTACAAACTATAATTGCACAATAATATTGAAGATTGCAGCTTTCAATTTATCCATGAAGATGCCAAAGAAGAAATGTACTTTCATTGATAAAGTTCTTGAAAATTGTATCAATCGTGGTGTTGCAATTGATGACGAACTCATCGAACTAATCAAGTCAATATTGTGGCAAGTGTTACTTCTGAATATGTTGATTTTATATATGGGGGTTGATGTTGTCAAACAAATGAAAATTGATATGGTGCAGAAGCGTCAAATATGAGATCGATAACAAGCAAAAGTAAAAAATGACGAATACATAACAATACACAAAGGATGTACTAGTTCAGTTATGTACCTATCAACAATTTGAAGACGGCGATAAAATTTCACTAATACAAAAGAAGATTACAAAAATAGTGTTTATAACTCTCACAAACCCAAATCCCACACACCCAAATCACTCTCACGTACATGAGTCAAGAACAAAGCTCAGATTCTTGCTCACAAAGTCAAAGAACAAAAGAGAGAACAATATCAAATTTGAAGCAGCTAACACAAAAGGGAAAATTATCTTTTCCTCTCACAAATGTTGCAGCAAACAAACTCACAACCAAAGATAAGTAACAAACAGTGTGACACTCATCCAAAACAAAAAGAGAACATTCCGTTCACTTACAAATGATGTGAGTCTCACACTTCCTTAACTTGGATGTTTTTGGCTCTGTCAAATGGTTCCAAATAGTGACCTCCATCCAATTCCAAATAGAAGAGAGAGATTTCTCTCTTACCAAATGTGGAGGCACACTTCGGCCCGCGGGCTGCAGGACGAATGATGATGAATATCCCTAGTGGCACTACAAGCAGGACACCATGGGCTTTAAGTCTCTCCTTTGCACCATAGTAGATGGTGGATCCTATCCATATCACAGAGGAAATTCCTAATTTACAACGTCTACCCTACATCAGGATGGTACAACTCCATTTGCTCTCTCTTTTATCTTCAACACATCCCTCATCAAGATTATTGAGGAAGTCAACGAGATCACATGTGTTAGATTTTTGAGAGACAGACTATTGATTCACTAGTATCTGTAAGAAGGTTTATTGCCTTAATCCTACTAAAGTGATCTTCTAATCAATAAAGGATTGCAAGAACTTATTATTTATCAAGGACTCAAATCCTATCTCGTTTGGCAGCCTTCTATCAGTATTTAAAGTGGTTTGCAAAGGCTTAAGGATTCCTAATTCTATCAGGATTGAAATACATTAATTCTATAGCATGAAGGATATCTCTAAGTGTTCCTTGATGGGCAAGGACACTTAGAGAAATGCATATAAATAGAAGGCTCCCTCCTAGAACCGAGAACACTCAAGCTAATCAGAAATTCACCCCATCTAGAATTAAAGCTATAAGGATCAGTTTCTAAGGAGAAGAGCTTCTAACCTCTCTGCGCAATTTGGTCTGCACCAGGAAGCCTCTCGGCACAATTGGATCTGCACCAGCATCATGTCTGATTTCAGGTTAGTGTTCAATTTGATATGACTTTGAGAATTTACATGTGGTATCAAAGCAATAGTTATATCATGTTCTACCTAACCAATTCAGTGCAGGAAAATTAAAAGAAAATAAACTGACAGTTATTTAAGTTATAAAGCATGAACATGATAACAGTATAAAGTATGAACTTTATCATGTTCTTGACAATTTTGCAGATCTATGCTTACAGTTCTTGTGTAGTGATTGAGCAAGCCAAAGCGGCTCAATTTTTGCATAATCACTGTATTCAAAGTTTATGATCTAAAAATTTGCATCATGATACAAAACATATTGAAAGGCTTTCTGTCCAAAGATGTAAGCAGTTTGATATGTTTTTTTATCATGGTGGAACGACATGGGATGTGGATAGATATGGATTAGTGAGAGATCTTCTTCTGTCCAAAGATGTGGAAGATCTTTTGCTCAGGAAATTCACATCTATTTGTATTTCATGTCGAATAAACGTACTTAATTTACTGTCCAAAGATGTGAATTGAGTGTGTTTGATTAAAGTTTTGGGGAAAGATGTTTATAAGGTGTTTTTTTTTCTTGTTTTAAAAACATGTACAGTCAACCATAACTCGATTCCGAACTCTCATTGGCTCCAATTATAAGAAATGGAGAGAAGATGTGGAAATTGCTCTCGGATTTTTGGATTATGAAATGGCTCTCATCTGATGAAGCCCTAGCAGGTACCTGCAAATGATGCATCTGCCGAGACTAAGGCAAAATATACAAAGTGGATTAAAGCCAATAAAATGGCAATTCTGATTATGAGGAGGTCTATTTCAGAAGAAATCAGGGGCAGTATCATTGAAACTGAGAATGCTAAGGAGTTCATTGAAGCTATTGCAGAGAATTTTCAAGGATCCAAGAAAGCAGGAAATAGGCACACTCATGAGCCAACTCACAGACATGAAATATAATGGAGAAGGCTGCATAAGGACTCACATTCTGAACATGGTTGAGATAGGAAACAAACTGAAAGCTTTGAAAGTCAATGTGGATGAAACCATGATGGTGCATTTTGCCATTAACTCTCTGCCTAGCATCTTTAGACAATTGAAAACAACTTACATTGCTCAGAAAGAAATATGGTCAGTTGCTGATCTGATAGGTATATGTGTGCAGGAAGAACAAAGCATAAGAAAGGACAAAGGCAAAGAACAAGTGCATTTTGTGCAGGATATTAAGAGCAAACCTAAGGAATGGACTAAGAACAAATATGCAGACAAGCAACAAAAGAAAGATGAGACTGCAAAAGGAACAGGTCCAGGAGGATTAAAGTGCTTTTTCTGGAAGAAATTTGGACATTTGAAGAGAGACTGGAGAAGATACAAACGATGGTTGGACAAGCAAAAGGGAAAAGGTAAGCATGACAAAGTTTCTGTGATTTATGAATCTAATACAGTTGAAGTTTTATCTAATTCATGGTGGTTAGACAGTGGTGCAACAGTTCATGTGACTAATTCATTGCAGGGGTTCAAAACAAAGAGGGTGCCAAACAAGGATGACTTGAAGGTGTTCGTGGGAAATGGAGAAAGAGTTAAAGTAGATTTTGTTGGTTTAGCTAGTCTTGAGTTGGAGTCAGGTTTTATTTTGGAATTAGTTGATGTTGTTTATGTTCCTTCTATAACAAGGAATTTGTTATCAGTTAGCAAGCTTGTAAAATCAAACTTACAGTTTGAGTTTGATGAGTCTGGTTTCTCCATTTTCAGAAATAAAATTTTTATTGGAAAAGGATTGTTGATTGATGGAATGTTTCGTTTGAACTGCAAATTGCAAAATCAAAATACAGAAATGGTAAACGTGATAAGCACAAAGAAGTTAAGTCACACAGAATCATACACACTATGGCATAAGAGACTTGGACATATCTCAAAAGAAAGGATGAACCTCTTAAGCAAGGAATCAATACTTCCTCCACTTAACCACCATGAAAGAGATAAAACTTGCATTGAATGTGCAAAAGGAAAGTTAACAAATCTCAGAAAGAAAGGAGCTATAAGGAGTGAGAAATTGCTTGAAATAATACACACAGATATTTGTGGTCCTTTTCCAGCTGGACACTCATGATGGTTACAGATATTTCATCACCTTTACTGATGACTTTTCAAGGTATGGTCATGTATATTTGATAACAGAAAAATCAAAGGCACTAGAGATGTTTAAAATCTACAAAGCAGAAGTTGAAAATCAGTTGGATTCAAAGATAAAGGTAGTAAGATCAGATAGGGGAGGAGAGGTTTATGGAGGTTCACAGAAAGAGGAAGGAATCCTGGATTTTTTGCAAGTTTTCTGCAACAAGAAGGTATTGTTGCTCAGGATACCAATCCTGGGACACCACAACAGAATGGTATTTCAGAAAGAAGAAACAGGACCTTGGTAGAGATGGTGAGAAGTATGATGTGCTGCACAAAACTTCCTGTTTTTCTGTGGGGAAATCCTTTAAAAACTGCCAACTATCTAGTCAATAGAGCACCTACCAAAGCTACAAACCATATACCCTACGAAATCTGGTGCAAAAGGAAGCCTAGCCTAACTCACTTAAGGACCTGGGGGTGTAAGGCAGAAGCAAAATTATATAATCCAGGACCAGAAGAAGCTTGACTCCAAAACCGTGAGTTGTTATTTCATGGGATACCCAGATAGGACAAAAGGTTACAGGTTTTATTGTCCTAAACATAACACTAGATTCGTAGAAACACAAAGAGCAATCTTCATTGAGGAGGAGAAAGAAGAATTAGACAATGCAGATTTTGATTTTGATGAAGTTTTGGAAAATCAAGAGACTGGAGAAGAAAATGAAACAACAGAAGTGACCGTTTTACCTTTTAATACCTTGGAAGGAAACCAAGCCTCACCAACACATGAGGACAGAAATCATGAACAGAATGCAGTGACAGAAACTCAGCAATTGCAGGAGAAGAAAATCCAGGACAGAAACTCAACCAATTGCAATAGAAGAAATACAGATAGAACAGCCAGCACACAAAATCCACACTTACAACTCAGGAGATCACAAAGGCCTAAGAGATCAGCTTTGTCAAACGATTATTTTGTCTACCTATAAGAATCTGAGTTTGATATCAACACTGAAGAGGATCCTGAAATTTCAAACAGGCTATGGAAAGTGACAAGTGTTCACAGTGGTCTGCAGCTATGGAATCTAAGCTAGAATCAATGAGCAAAATTGGAGTATGGAAATTAGTTGAATTACCACAAGGTTGTAAACCTATAGGATGCAAGTGGGTTTACAAAACCAAAATAAATGCACAAGGCAAGATAGATAGGTTCAAAGCCAGACTAGTGGCAAAAGGCTACACACAAGAAGAAGGTGTTGATTACAATGAGACCTTTTCTCCAAGTGTCAACAAAAGATTCATTCAGGGTGATTATGGCTTTGGTTGCACATTTCGATTTGCACCTTCATCAGATGGACGTAAAGACAGCCTTCCTAAATGGAAATCTCATAGAAGAAATATATATGAAACAACCAGATGGTTTTGCCTTAAAAGGGGATGAGAATTTGGTATGCAGGTTGCAAAAATCGATTTATGGCCTGAAAACAGGCATCAAGGCAATGGTATCTCAAGTTTGATGAAGTTGTCAAGTCTCAAGGGTTCATTGATAATCCATTAGATGAGTGCATTTATATGAAATTCAATGGAAGGAATTTCATTTTTAAGTTGCTATATGTGGATGACATTCTTTTAGCTAGCAACAATTTGTCCATGTTGCATGAAACTAAAAGAATGCTATCAAATCATTTCGATATGACTGATCTAGGGGAAGCAAATTATGTTTTGGGAATTGAAATCAGCAGGGATAGAGAAAGAAAGATGATAGGTTTGTGCCAAAAAGCTTACATTGAAAAAGTGCTTAAGAGATTCAATATGGACAATTGTACCGGATGCGATGTACCCTTCTCAAAAGGTGATAAGTTGAGCAGTGAGAAATCTCCTAAAACTGAGCAAGAGAGACTAGAGATGAAGGACAAGCCTTATGCTTCATTAGTAGGAAGCCTTATGTACGCACAAGTCTCACTAGACCAGACTTGGCATTCTGCATTAGTGTTCTTGGCAGATTTCAATCTAATCCAGGCCAAGCACATTGGATTGCAGGGAAAAAGGTACTAAGGTATTTACAAAGAACTAAAGAATACAAATTGGTTTATAAAAGAGTTGAAAATCTGCAGCTAGAAGGATATGCAGATGCAGATTTTGCAGGGTGCTTGGATACTAAGAAAAGTGCATCAGGTGTGGTTTTTCTATTTGGAGGAGCTGCCAGTGGCATGGAGAAGTGTTAAACAACAATATGTGTCCACCTCCACGATGCAAGCAGAATTTCTGGCAGTTTATGAAGCCACTTCAATGGCAATGTGGCTTAAGAATTTTATGTCCATGTTAAGAGTTGTAGATTCAATACAAAGACCAATTCAGTTATGGAATGATAATTATGCAGCAGTATATTTTGCTCAAGGGAACAAGAGGTCAAGTGGAATGAGGCATGTACATTTAAAGTTTTTGTCTGCAAAGGAAAAGATTCGAGATGGTGAGACTGCTCTAAGTCATATTGGTACAGATTTTATGATTGCAGATCCCTTAAATAAGGGTTTACCAAATCATGCTTTTCATAGGCATGTGGCTAGCATGGGATTGCAGTTAAGTTTTGATGCCTAAAGTCAGTGGGAGTCAGTGGGAGTTAGAGCTTTACAGTTTTGTTTTGTTTTAAAATTTTGTTATCTAGTTTTGTTTAGACAAATGTTGTTTTTGCGGACTTAATTGATGGTATTGTTTATTTAAGTCTTGCATATTCTGTTTTACCTGAATGACAAATAGAAGAAGGCCAAACTGTGATCATGCTAGCTATTGTTTACAGTTTGAATCTATAAATTGAGTCATTAAAGTTTATTTGAAAAGAGACCTTGGTAGTCTTGAAGGGTGAGCAAGGAACTGTTTTGTTTTATCACACTTACAGAAAAACAAACGTTTTCTCGTTTTTCAATCTAGTTGGAAGCCTTATGTGTTTTGCAGATTCATATATGTGGTTGTATAAGTCTTGGATGTTATATATCCAGTGTACTTCGATAGTCCCTTATGAATTTTCAAAATGACAGTGGCTTGATAAAAGGAATAAGAGAGGGTCTGAGTTCCACATGGCCATTAAGTGATGAATAATAAGTCTTAATTGATTATATGATCAAGTGGGAGAATGTAAGAAGGTTTATTGCCTTAATCCTACTAAAGTGATCTTCTAATCAATAAAGGATTGCAAGAACTTATTATTTATCAAGGACTCAAATCCTATCTCGTTTGGCAGCCTTCTATCAGTATTTAAAGTGGTTTGCAAAGGCTTAAGGATTCCTAATTCTATCAGGATTGAAATACATTAATTCTATAGCATGAAGGATATCTCTAAGTGTTCCTTGATGGGCAAGGACACTTAGAGAAATGCATATAAATAGAAGGCTCCCTCCTAGAACCGAGAACACTCAAGCTAATCAGAAATTCACCCCATCTAGAATTAAAGCTATAAGGATCAGTTTCTAAGGAAAAGAGCTTCTAACCTCTCTGCAATTTGGTCTGGACCAGGAAGCCTCTCGGCACAATTGGACTGGACAAGCATCATGTCTGATTCAGGTTAGTGTTCAATTTGATATGACTTTGAGAATTTAGGATCAACATTCGATATTGTTCCCAATTTAACAACTGCAAAACCTAGTAAGTATGAAGTTTTTATCACAGAAAGGTTCAATACTATATATTATTAGTGGACTTATTTTCTTCTCAATTTATGACTTTTTATTTATTTATAGTTAGTAGTGGATTTTACATTCTTTAAAAACCTACAATTGGAGACCATTTATCTGTCGGGACCAAGCTGGCCATATATGCTGTTCGATGAGGGAGAGATCCAGAGAGAGAGTAGAAAAAGAGACAGAGATAAAGAGTAAAATATAAAAGAGCGATAAAGAAAGACAAATTAATTGATATGCTAAAAATAACATACGATAAGGGTCATGTTAAATTAATACATGCATACACCATTACCAGAACATATATTGAACTAAATTTAATTTTACATAATTAACATTTATGTGTACCAAGACTCTCTCATCAAGACTATTCGTAAATATTAGGTTTCAAATAGACAAACCAGTGATTTACATATTACCATTATCAGATATTTTCTTCAATTTAACCATCTGTAAAACTTAGCAGGCATGAATGTTAAGCAACCTGCTAGTTACCATACCACGATAGAAGAAGAGATCGAGAGAGAAAATAGAGAAAGAGACACATAGGAAAAACATAAAAGAGATTTTTAAAAAAAGACAAATTAACTGAGACGCTAAAAATAAATTTTACTTTTACATAATTATCACTTATGTGCAAAAGAAATGTGTTGGCACAACCAACCATTGGAGATGATGACAAGGTGGGATGGAAATAAGTGAGCATGTTGACCTACTCCGGAACGGTCCACCCAATGGATTGACTTGACTCAGTCCCCAATTTTGCTGTTCCCGAGAAAGTGATTGCCTAAGAAATCTCTCAACCACCAAGTCAATTTCTGCAAAACCAGACCAACCCTCCCTTCCCCAAGAAAAGCTACAATCCAATAACGTATTTCTACAAACTAGTAAATTTACCAAATACGGTTGAAAAGGAAAAGAAAAAAAAGACAATGAACCTTACAAAATTAACAGAAAATGGAGACCCGATTCTTTTTCCTTTATTTTAGGATGAAAATGTACGGTAATTATGGGTGTAATAAATAGATGACATGAAAAATTTAGACAGTGCAGTGAGTGAAAACAAATTAAGAAAGCAGGGGAAGGTTAAAAAGAAAAGTAAAGTTAATACAGTTGTGTGGGGTTTTCAGGTGTGGTGCGATGGCTGCCGTCTCATCACGACTTTGACAGAGTAACATCATCATCATCATAAACAACCACACCCCCACACCAGCTAATTTTATAGAGACAGAGAAGGAAAAAAAAAAGGAAAAAAGAAACACAAAACATAACAAAAAAAGAAAAAAGAGAGGCAGAGCTTTGTTTGTATTTTTTGCTGTGGGGGATTGGTTTTGAGCTTCTTGTATCTGGAGCTAGCTTGTTCAGAAGGCCAGCCGCCTCATCTGGGTCCCTTTAGAATCTTGCTCTGAAGAGCCTGAGGAAGTTTATATTTTCTGGGTTTTGGTTGATCTTTTGAAAGGGGTTCCGGCTCTGAGTGCTGTGTTGAGGGCCTTTTTATTGGTTTTGGAAAGGAAGGAAAAGATTGTGTTTTCGGTTACATTTTCCTTCTGTCTTTGTGTTTTGTGAAAGTGTTCTTGGTGCATTGGAATGTGGAGGGACGCTGGAACTCCTGCTGATTCGTTCTATGAAATCCGTCCTGAGTGTACTGATGTACCCAAAACCCGCTTCAAAATCAAGGTTCCTTTTTTTTCTGTTCTCTTTTTTATTGCTGGAATTCATATTAAGGTTGATTCTTTAGATACCCATTATCTTAATTTGGATCTGTTACCCATTCGAAAACCAAGATATTGCCTAATGCATCAGATTTGATAATGGGTGGTGCGAGATTTTAGTTAAGAGCATGACTTGGTGTTAATATGGATCACAAAGTGATGTGCAGTGGGAAAATTCTATAAAAACTAGTTTGGGCAATTCGTTTGTTTGTAAGTATTCTCAGGTTTGGACATTTATCTCTTTCTCCTTCCCCATATATCATGGTACGTTGGTAAAGCCAACTTTGCTAACTGGATCACCAAAGTACCACGAATTGGAACATTTGACCCGGATCATGATTCCCAGCGGTTAGGGGAAACCCCAATAGGAATATTATTTGCTTGTTTTAACGCTTGTAAACAACAAGAAGCTTTTGAATACAGTTTAATGGTTTAAACATGCAGAGTATATCAACATGGGTATTTCTATATATACTTATTGACCCACCAAAAAAAAAAAAAAAAAAAAAGGGTGACATTCTAATAGTTTAAAGATGCATTATGTATGCTATAAAGGAAATGTCTGCAATTTTCCCATTAGTCCATAAGGTATTCATTTTCTCAATGCCATGATGTGTTTCCTCCAATTTCAACTCCTTGTTTTTATTTGCCTATGCAGGCAGGCAAAACTTTAAGTGTAAGGAAATGGCAGGCTGCATTTTCTCCAGAAGGGTATCTGGATTTAGGCAAAACTTTAAGTCGAATCTATCGTGGGGTGAGTGAATCTTTATGATTCCATGGTTGCAACTTAGTACGCTTAGATCTATTCAGTTTATTGGCACAATTCAGTTTTGCATTTTTGTGTAGCTATTGATAAGCTAGTATAATCAGATATTATAAGGTCTTGAGAATTCTGATCAATACTTGCCCATACAAGTTAGGTATGTATTATGTACACTGATTAAGAGCTGAACTCACTTTTTTCTTTTTTCTTTTTTTGTATGGTAAAGAAACAAAAGCCTACTATTGCTCCTACTGGCACGTTTAACCCGTAGGCTGTGTATATGATTGGGGATATGTAGAAACCAGGCTAAATTATTTCATTAGCCATTACTGTTGTAAAAAGTCAGATTAAATATTGCTTAATTTTCTTTCAAACATTTGTGCACGTAATAACTAGATGCTTCCTTTCTGACTTATCTTCTTAAGTCTAGCAGTTGTTTCTTTTTATTTGAAATAATTTTCTTCATGAATATAACAATTTAATCATTTGCTTAGTGCCTTAACGTATTAATTTTTCCAATCAGGGGATCCATCCATTAATTAGAGGAGAAGTTTGGGAATTTCTACTTGGTTGTTTTGATCCTAAGAGCACATTTGATGAAAGAGAGCAGATCGGGCAACGTTGAAGGTATTTCTTGTTTCCTGCCTTACTTGGGCTACTGGAAATTTATTTATTTATTTACCTTCTTTTAGTCTAATAAAGTTTCCTAGTAGGATGCACCCTTGTAATTATAAGATGATCTTTTGGGAAATGAATGATCAATATCATGAGTTGAGCTTTAAGGCTATGATACTGAAGTGAATAAAATTAGCTGACAACAAAACAATATAATGTGGAAACATGCTAGCAAAAGACTTAATGCTTTCCTCTTCATAAGATAGAGATCCACATCCTTATTTTGTGTGGGATGTGTATATTCCAAATCTACAGGATATATATATATATATATATATATAATTTCCTACATCTTATGCCTCACCTGTCCCATTATTGTGTAATGGTTGCTTAAGCATAATGCTTTTCCCTTTTCAGAGTGGAATATGCTAGGTGGAAGGAAGATTGCCGTCAAATGTTTCCTGTTGTTGGAAGTGGTAGGTTTATCACTGCCCCTGTAATCAGTGAAGACGGTCAGCCCATTCAGGATCCGTTAGTGCTTTCACAAATGAATCCAGACAAGGGAGCTGATGGTAACCGTGCTAATGGTATAGAACCGGTGACGGACAAGAAAGTAATCCAGTGGATGCTTACTCTACATCAAATAGGTTTGTGATCAATTCATATGAATTTTTAAGGATTTTTTATTTTATTTTTTATAAACAAATTTCAGTTCCACAATTCAGACTTTTCTTTTTGGTCGATTCTCTGTTTTCACCATGTCTTCTTTTACTTTGATTAAATTAGTCTGTCAAGTACTTATGACACTGTTACAACTCATTGCCTTATCTACATGCAACAAGTACTGAACATGATTTATTGTATTTTTTTTCTTCAAGTTTTATTTGGTGATTTGGCGAATAACTTTTCTATTTGAATCTTTTTACGTGCCAGGTCTTGATGTGGTTCGCACTGACAGGACACTGGTGTTTTATGAGAAGCAAGAACACTTATCAAAACTTTGGGATATTCTAGCTGTTTATGCCTGGATAGATACAGATGTGGGCTATTGTCAAGGTGGGTAACATATTGCATGATCATTTTTCAACTGAAGCTTTCATTATAATGATACAAGGAAGGAAAAAAAAAAGTGAATAATGTTGGTTACAGTAATTTTTGGTACGCCTCCCTACAATTTGAGAGGTAAAACAACAATTTTATATTGATTTTGCAACAAAATGCTGGTTCTAATCTCTGAAATTTATGGCCATGGTGAGCAGGAATGAGTGATCTTTGCTCCCCCATGATTATCCTTCTTGAAGATGAAGCAGATGCATTTTGGTGCTTTGAACGCTTGATGCGCAGACTGGTAAAATTATGAACTAAATCTTCAACTTCCTATATTTATTCTGGTGTTGCATGAAATCAGTGCCATAGCATCCGGTGATTATTTAACATGCTTTCAGTCAATTCTAACATATGGCCTGCTGTTTACTCAGTAAGGTGTTTGTGTGTACACTTACTTTATCTTTTCTTGCTCCTACCGTGTCTGTCTAAACACTAGGAGATATTTTTCAATTCATACATTAATGAGATTCTTGAGAATTTTTAGTTGATATAATGCTGTCCTTTAAAAAGTAGCTGCAATATTTTCTTTTCCTTTGAAATTACCTGTTGTTTCTTTAAAGCTACCAAATTATTTGTGATGGTTTTGATTTTTCATTTGGATTCTAGTTTCTTATATCTTGTTTTCTTATTTGAAATTTAAAGCGAGGAAATTTCAGATGTACTGATAGTTCTGTTGGGGTGGAGGCACAACTAAATAATCTAGCTTCAATTACTCAAGTCATTGATCCAAAACTTCATCAGCACTTAGGTATTGACTTACAATTGTATTTTTGTGTTTGCTTGCTCGTGAGTTGGAGAGCTGATTTGGCTTGCATGTGTGTCATATCTCTCTTGTACATCCCTCAATGTAATGCTAAAAGATAAAAAGATAGTAACACAAAATGTTCATTTTGGAGTGCAGAGACACTAGGTGGAGGCGACTATTTATTTGCTTTCCGGATGCTTATGGTTTTGTTCCGTCGAGAATTCTCCTTTTGTGATTCTTTATACCTTTGGGAGGTAAGAATAAGTTTCTATTATAACTTTTTGATCATTTCTATTGTCCCTTTTGGATATTTTCAGTTGCTATAACAAATTGTAAATACTTCTAGGAAATCCCTGAAAGTATTTCTGTGTAACCACATATATAACTTTCATATTTCTTTAGTACTCAAAGCTTCCTCCACAGCTGCAATTTGTTTCAATACTTCTGCAGATCTTTTGTATTAGACGAAATCTTTTCTGAGTAAAAGTTGAAAAATTTGTACTTAATTTGACAAGTTCTTTCAGAGAATGGATTTTAGGAACTGTCACATGCATTCATATTAAAGACCAAGCCTCTACCCAAATCAAGTTTCCTTAACTCAGGATATAAGTCGTCCATGTTGGACGAGAGAGCAAAGACTTCGTATTTATGACATCATTAAAGGGGAAAACAAAAAGAAATCATTTTATCACACAAACATATATGTTCCTTTTTGTTTTTGGCCAAATATATCGTTTTCCTTTGGTGCATGGATGTTTTGTGCATGGTATGTTTATGTTTATGATAACAATTGTGCATCTCTTTTCCTGTTTGACAGATGATGTGGGCTCTTGAATATGACCCTGACTTGTTCAGTGTGTACGAAGAGTCTGATACCGATAGTGAAAAGGCCGAAGGATCTAAGGGAAAAGCAAAGTCAATACGTCAGTGTGGGAAGTATGAGAGGGAAAATATGAAAAGTGGAGCAAACAATTCAGAAGCACCGCTCCCAATATCTGTTTTCCTAGTTGCCAGTGTCTTGAAAGATAAGAGCTCAAAGCTGCTTACAGAAGCTCGGGGTCTGGATGATGTTGTTAAGGTTTGCATTATGAGTTTAATTTGCAATTCTTTTGAAGCATTCAATTTTATGCTTGCATTGAGGATGACATTACATCAATTGAGCGGAAAATATGTTCATATGGGGACAGCCAGGTGATACTTTCACCCACTTCTCAAGGACCTATTCAATTATTTTTGGTGTTTCCATATGCCCCTGTAGTTTAGAAGCGTGCAGTCACACACCTGTAGTTGAAATTAGGTTGCAATTGAGCCAAAATCCTAAAAATTATAGCTTTTTGTACCTTATTTTTATCATTGTTCTTAAAAATGTCAACTGCATTGTCAAATCCCTTTTTAAAAAGTAAAAAATAAAATAAAATTGAAAAGCTATTATTTTTTAGGATTTTGGCTTCATTGCAACCTAATGTCAACTACAGGTGTATGATTAAATGTTTTAAAGGATGAAATTGGAAGCCCCAGCAAAATACAGAGACTAAAAGTGTCTTTTGGCCATTTCTAAAGCCCTAGGCTAAAAGACCAAATAATTATCTAGAGTAGGTTGTCATTGGTGAAGCATCTTTGACCCTTTTAATAAATAAATACTTCTTATCAACTTACCAGTTGGTTGTGTTGGAACTTAACTTTCTTACGAATTTAACCCGTCTGTTTACTAAGTCATCTCTCTCTCTCTCAGATATTGAATGACATGACTGGAAATTTAGATGCCAAAAAAGCTTGCACTGGAGCAATGAAACTTCACAAAAAATATCTAAAAAAGGTACTGCAATTTCTTTTTTCTTTCATAGCAGTGGTTTATATAATGATGTTGCTATCAAATTGTCATGTGTGTATTTGTGCATTTGCTGTCTCTGTGCATGGGCTCACTTCAGGTATTCTTATAGTAATCACCTAAACTCATCATTCATGGATTTGTTACTGCAGGCCAAGAAGCCATAGCATCAGTTTTGCACACGATTTTTTGGCCACCCGAGAAGTCATACGATGATGTTCCTTACATTCTTATACCATATGTAGCAAAGAGATTATAATTCACATAATCTTGGCACAGAGTTGACAGAGCTGCACAGTTGGTCCAATCTGCAAAATATTCCCACGAGCAATTGTTGTTTTTGAAATTAGTCCCAATTATTTGTATATTGAAAGCATTCTTTATAGGTCTGTATTTTGTATAACCATAAACGAGGCCTATATTTTGTGTAATTTTACGTTGTATTTAATGATATTATGAGGGGAAAAAAGTTTATGCTTGCAGTGCTCCAACCCTAATCAATCAAATTAATTTGGCCTATAGTTTTGAGCCATGAGTATAAAATCGGTTTTGCGTATATAATCTGTTATCTGCATTTTTCTAGTTACTGTTACAACATTTTTGGAACTTGTATACTACAAACGAACATATTAGACATCCTACGAAAACACAAACATATTTGAATGCTTTATTTCAGAGCATTTTTGTCATTATCAATGACAAAGGCTCCTTTAAAGAAATAGTATAATTTCATAGGGTGGACGGATCGGCTTGCGTCGATTATTTTTCTGTTTGGGTGCGGGCAGAGAGTAAATACCTTTTCATTTTCCCTTTTTTTCTTCAACAAATCATGGTTGGGTTACGCTAATCATTCTAAATTAAGCATCTTTGTACTTAACGAGGTTAATTTTCACTTTGCTAATCGAAGAGACTAAAATACCCTTCAAAATGGATGGAAAATTGGATGATGTTAAAGTCAGTGACAAATCATGAATTTTGAAAACTTAAGGTGACATTTCGCTTAAATTTTTCTTTAAGGTGACAAATTGAAGTTGATGTATAAGTTCAGGTGACATTTCTATAAATATCCCTTAATATTTTCGTACACAAACTTTGGTTTTCTTATTATTTCGTATCTTTCGTCGTTTTTGCTGTCAAATGGTCTATTAACACACGACGTGGCAATAAATTGACTGCAAATTATTTAAAATAATGAAATATGTTATTGAAAATTTAAAAACAAGAAAACATGTCACTCTCTTCCCAATCCCCTCCACCCACTGGTGTACCTATGAATTTTTTTAGCGGAGTTGCAATTTTGAAAGGCTAAAAGTTTTATAAATTTTTTTGAATAAAATAAACAAATCATACTTGATCATACTTCGAGTCAGGTGCCGGATCCAGGATTGGAAAGCCAATTGGACGGAACTTACATACTAAATTTCGACGGTACGAGTGAATTTCATTAATAATCAGAAAAAGATACACCTAGTCAGGGGGGGACGTAATAAGCCTTACCCTCAAATACATCTATACAAAAATAAAAGCTTAACAACAAAAACAAAAACCACAAGTAAATGTAATACAAAACATCACAAATAAATCTAAAATTTTACCATGCGAGACTTAGAAGTCTTAAATTCCTCAATTATTGATGCATTTGTGATACTATTAGCGAACTCTCTTTCAATGTGGAGGGTCATGCAATCAGCAAGAAACTCATCGGCTATGGTGCTTCGAAGCCGATTCTTAATAATTCTCATACATGAAAAAACTCGTTTTGTTGTTGCTGGAGAAACAGAAAGAGTCAACACCAACCGAATCAACCTGTTGATCAAACAATAGTTCTCTACCAAGTTTACATATATGCTCAATATTGAATGACTTGAATGAATTACGAGGATCCAATGCTGAGCTAAGAATAAGAAGTTCAACTGTTGCTCTGGAAATCTGTCATTTAACTCCCTTAACATGCAATCTATAACATCATTGAATACATCAACGCGATAGTAATGCTCAAATGTAACAAAATCTTTTTTGTTGACAAGAATGATGTGTGCCCGTCATATAACGAGCACCCATATCAGGAACATCAACACCATGTAGTTCACAAAATGATACCACACTACATAATAAATCATCCCAGCCATGTACCCTCATATCTTGAAGCTGCATTTTTGTGTTTTCAACAAAATTTAAAGCACTTATAATGTCTTGAGTTTTGGTCTGAAATACTTGACAAAGAAAATTGGTCAATCCCATAATTTTATCCATCAAAACCAATGAAAACACAAACTCAAAAGACATCATAGCAATATAGTTACTCTTAGGATCTGCCACGAAATTGTTGGTTAGGTCCATGATCACTGATTTCTTTAAGAAGTAATTTAGTCTCTTTAAATAGACACATCAAACTTGTAATAGAGGCATAATGAGAGCCCCAGCGAGTGGCTGCAGCTCGTTTCAAACTACGAGCTTGATTAAGTCCTCCACCCTGTCTCAGTTCTCCAGAATCCAACAACCCATTGAGTTCAACTTTTCTAATTAAGTTTAACTCACTACGGCGCTTAGCAGAAGTACTAACAAAATTCACAATGTTAGTCAACATTGAAAAAAATCTCCATAAAACTTTCACATCTTTAGCTGCACTATTTAATGCCAATTGCAAGCGATGAGCAAAGCAATGCATATAATATGCATATGGACAATCTTGAATAAATAATGCTTGTAAGCCATTCCATGAACCACGCATATTACTAGCACCATCATACCCTTGACCACTCATGTTTTCCACTAGAATGTCGTTATTACCAAGCACTTTGCATATCTATTTTTTAAGAGTTAAGGCATTAGTGTCTACAAACACTCACGATATCGAAGAAGCGCTTAAGAATAAATCCATCACAATCAACAAATCTTAAAATAATAGCCATTTGTTCCTTACCGGATTCATCAAGTGATTCATCAACTAGAATACAAAATTTATTCTTCCCAAGTTCCTTACAAATTGTCTTCCTCACCTTGTTAGCAAAAATATGTAAGATTTGCTTTTGTATGTCATGCGCAATATATTGAGCATTTTGAAGAGCCTTATCAAGGACAACTTTCTCAACTTCTATATTCATTTTTGCAAAAGACTTTATGATTTCAATGAAATTACCCTGATTAGATGAGTCAACGGATTCATCGTGGCCTCGAAAAGCCAATGCTTGATTTGCTAGATACATAATGCCCTCTATTGTGGTCGTAAGTCGTAACCGATTTTCCATCACTTGTTGCTTTGATTGCTTCTCTATCACTTTTTCAATATGAAGAGATGGAGTTTTTAAGCTAATCCACTTTTGCATAGAAAGATGATGTGGTGAATTTAACTTGCCTACATGATGTTGAAATGCACATTGATTCCCACCAATTCTCTTCCATTTTTGATACCCATCAACAATAAAGGTTGGGTGTGACTGATTCATGTCAAAAATGAAACAAGGAAAACAAAATACTTTATTCTTAGCAACTGAATACTCAAGCCAAGTGAATTGACCAAACCATTTTTTACTAAATCAACGAAAGTCCCTCCCTTCTAAGTGGCTTGGATAATCTTCTAATTCGGGTTGACATGGTCCTAAAGAATATATGCTCTTCGCACATTATCTTGTTCATTCACCGGATATTTGCATATTAGACGACGTAATCCCGGATCACGCTCAAGATAATTGATATTAAAATCATGATAATCATCGACACTTTGAGATTCGATTCTTTCAACTTGAGGCTTGATAATGGGAGACTCGGGAAGATTTTGCTCATCACATATTGGAATAGATAAAGAAGATCTAGAAGGCAATGTACTTGATGATGACCCATCATTCTTTTTCTTAAAAAAAAAGAGAACAAGTTTTTTGTTCTCTTGGGATTTTGATTGTGATCCGACATAATCAAAGATAACCTATGAATAACATGTAAAATAAATAATTTAAATCAAACATACCAACAAAAAATCAAACAAATTCTAATAATAATAGCATCTCAACAATATCAACAAAGAACAAATCAAACATTGAAACATCTCAACAAAATTCCTAAAATCAAAGCCCTAATTAATTTCAACAAAATCACAAAATTGTAATTCAATCCCTAAGTAAACCCTAGAATATTGAATTTTAAATTAAAACTATAATTAAAGATGTATAGAAAATGAGAGAATTAGAAATTACTTGTTGTTGTAGAAAGGAGAGGACAAGATTTTGCCAAATTGCCCACTGCCCAACCAATAAAATAGGAAGATGTAGAAAATAAAGAGGAAAAAATGGTGTTGTTGTCGTCAAGTCTGTAGAATAGAAGAGAGAAAAGTTGGTGTGCCAAGATAGAAGAGACAAAAGTTGGGACCACTTTGAAGTTGGATGGGCGTGTGTGTATGTTGGGTTAGCGTTTAAGTTTTTAAACTTGGGCTGCCCATATAACATATATAGGTTTTTAAATAATAAAAAAAACTTTGGATGGGCGGGCACCCACCCTGCCCTTCACACAGATCCGCTACTGCTTCGAGTCGTGTGTCGCGTAGCCTCTTCCTCATCGAGTTTACTACTGAATACTGATCATAATAGCCAAATCTAAATATATATAAATAAATAAAAAGAAGCATATTACAAAAAGGGGGGGGGGGAAGAAATGAAAAAAATAGGAAGAAACAAATTGGTTTTTTTGGTCAAGATGGAAAGGAAAAAAAAGGAAGCACAGTGTACTTACTTTTGGTGAAGAAGGGAAAAAACGCAACAATAGCAAACAAATTGATTTCCTTCTTTTTAAAATCTTTTAATAATCCTTGTTTAAATAAGAAATAATGTTTAAAGACTTTTGAAAGCCCACGAAATGCAGGCCTAAGCATGTTGTTGAAAAAGCCCATGAATTGCAGTCTGGTTTCCTCTTTTTTCATTTTTTGTGCGGTCCAAAATAACGTCGTTTTGGCCCGTACTTTTAAAATATATATATATATATATATATATATATTAGTTGTGTAGCACAGGTTGCAACGCAGCGCAATAAACAGACTTTGGCTGAGTCATTTTGTCGAACACTTGGAGTGCACCACCACCAACTGAGCATATGGGCAATTTGAAGCACATACAATGTTTTTCCGACGAGGGGAAGTGGAGATGCACCTCCTTGCGCATTAATAGGTACCAGGACCACCGCCTCCTCCTCCCCCTCCTAGCACAACCACTACAACTCCCCTCCAAGCCACCATCCCAAAATCATCGTCCCCTTTCCGTCATCTCCAAAACCAACACCCTCCCCACCCGACCACGGCCCGGTGGTGTGGAGTCGAGGTGAGGTAGAGAGGTGGGACGGGATAGATGGCCCATTAGGATTGAGTTTTTCAATTTCTATCGTACTAATTATTTCATTTATGAAGTCCATTAGAGATGCATGCTCTTATAATTGAACCAAACAGAAGTGCTCTCAAATAGCAATTGACCTCAAGTATCAAATTTGAGCTAGCTAAATTTACACTTTTTAAGAAAAAGAACAAAAAGAGAAGCTATGTTTCATCAAGAACCGCTTTTGAGTACTTCTTGAACCTCCTTCAAGTGAACAAACATCGTGAGAAGAGTGATCCAAACAACGCATTTGAAAGAGAGAATATTTGGATATACCGTCAAGTAGTTCGAGTAAGAACTTAGTTTAAGGGAGGATATACTGGGAAGAGGAGGCACTTAATGATACCACATAGCCTCTCCCATACCATACCAACTACCAAGGCATCACCATGAAATCTTTATATGTTTATTGTTTTCCATTCACAGAAAATAATTTGCAGGGAAATCTGGATAAGGAGCATTCTTAATATATTCTTTATAGAGATTGAAATTAAGACAGCCACAAGTTGTCATACACTCCATGATCAATCCACATAACACCAGTTGCTTGGCAATTAGAACACACCAGAAACACAATACACATAGCAGACAAACTTATAGAGATGATGTAATATCCAGATAACATGTTCTGGAGAGACTTGAGTTGCTGCAACAGCTCAGAAACCATGAATTTTGATGTTGTCTTTCTTCACAATGCCAGACTTAGAGAGAACGAGAATCAAGATCAGATTCCTCTAAATTGTTGCATTTTCAAACCATCTAATAGAACTATGATGCCAAAAATTGGAAACAATCAAGCAAGCTCTTCCACAACTTAACACGACCTATAGAACACATTTAACATCATCTAAACCATTTTTTGGACTGGTAACTATCTTCAGGAGAAAGACGTAGGCCATCTGCCAAAACGTCCCAAGGGAAACGTAGGCCATATGCAAAAACGTCTTAAGGGAGATGTAGGTAACCGCTAAAACGTCTTAAGAGAGATGTAGGCCATCTGCCAAAATGTCCTAAGGGAGACATAGGCCATCTGCCAAAACGTCCTAAGAGAGACGTAAGCCATCTGCTAAAACGTCCTAAGGGAGACATGGGCAACTGCCAAAATGTCCTAAGGTAGACGTAGGCGTCCGCCCAAATGTCTTAAGGAGACGTAGGCAACTGCCAAAACGTCCTAAAGGAGACTTAGGCCACCTGCCAAAGCTTCCTAAGAGAGACGTAGGCAACTGCTAAAACGTCCTAAAGGAGACGCAGGCCGCATCCGAATCATTCTAAATGAGAAGTAGAAGAGCACCCTTTAAGTAAGGGGTGGGTAAACATTCAAGCATCCTAAGTAGGGCTAGGCATCTGTACCAATATACTTAAACCTTACCAATACCGTGTCACATTGTACCGTTTCATTTGGCCACCGACTTAATACAATATTAGACCGTACTGTATCACCCTTGTATGACATGGGAGCGGTACCGTATATTAGTAACAAAAACGGAATTTTAAGCGAATTTTTCACTCTCGACTCAATCTCTCGCCCATATTTCTCGATTTCGATCCAACCAAGCCAAACCCTTCTTCTCATCTGGATCTTTGTCTCACTCAATCTCTCGAATTCAATGGATCTCTTGATCGAAGCCTCAAACTCTCGATTTTATCGATCTCGAAGCCTCAAATCTCATCTCTCTCTCTCTCTCTCTCTCTCTCTCTCTCTTTAAAGCCCCAAATCGACGAACTGTCGATCTCTTGATCTCTCTCTATCTTTGAAGCCCCAAAGTGACGAACTGTTGCTGAAGTGATGAATTAGAGCAGGTATATTTGATGAAATACTTTGGAAAGAATTCAAGATTTGCTAATTGGTTGTTTCTGTCTGGTACCAGAAATGGTACCGTTTCATACCGGTATGATCCGGTATCACAACCCCACCACCGTACCATCCCGTACATGTTACAATTTCCGGTACCGAGATTGAGATCAACTTGCCACTGTACCGTACCAAACCTTGCCCAGCCCTACTCCTAAGGGAAAGGCACAGCCAAGGCACCAACAGGTCACTCAAACAGTTCACAAGACCAACAAAAGTTTTGAGCCATAAGTATAAAATCGGTTTTGCATATATAATATGTTATCTTCATTTTTCTAGTTACTGTTCCAACGTTTTTGGAACTTATATACTACAAACAAACATATTAGACATCCTACGAAAACACCAATAAAATAAAATATTGCTAGCTAGGAAGCAAAAAGGCCACGCGAATCCATCCTCATTTGTATATAATAACTACTTTGCAGTTAAAATCTTATACAAATTATCATATCTCGTCTGTTTTTCATTTTGTTTTTGACATGTTACAATCTCCTCATCTTCGAGTTCGAGTATGGACAGGTCTCGAAATCACGGTAGCATCACTCATACATATTTCTTTATCAGCCTCAGTGCATAGACATCCATCTTCTTGCAGCTGATGACAAAACACATAAAACGATTTCTCAGAAATATTATAACTTATCAATTGCCTAGCTAGCTACTGACTACTAGGTGCTACAAACTCGAAAACTTATCACCTAGAAAAAGAAATTTTAAGATGAAAAACGCTCGAAAATTGTTTGCCTATAACGAATTTCAGCTGAACTGATGCGACAGCATTTCATTTATTTATATATGAATTCACTTCGAACCTCGTTTATTCATATCCAATAAATAACTGCGACGTAGTAGAGTAGTACTCACTCTCCATATATAGAAAAGAATTCATTACTTAATTTACGTGCAGATAGAATTTAGCGTTGCTGATCATCATCAGTGGAAGCGATCTGTCATGAACAAGAAAGTCAGGATGGCTATACATAAGACCATAAGGGCATTAGAGTTGAGATGCTGTGCGTTGTTCTTGGGGAACCGTTTTGGAATTGCACACTCTTCTCCATTGAACAACACTCTTGTTGGGAACCCTTCACCCGCCTTGATATCAATATTGTGAAAGTGCTTCTTCTTGAACGAGATCATCGACTGCTGCTTCCCGGGAACCATCGGATTCTTTTCCGGGTCAGTCCCGTTCTTAATCCCGATCAAGTAATTCAAGCCCTTGAGCCCTGTGAACATAATGGTGCTTTTAACTTCCTTCTCCATCCTGGTTCCATTGAACGAGTAGACGTTTTCATAGTCTTCGTAGGCCTTGTTCATCTTCACGGCAGTGTACCAATCTTGGAAAGGGTCGTTTCCCCAGTTGAAGAGAGTGAGCCTTGCAGTCCATCCATTGCTGTAATCCGAGTCGATGTGCCAATTCAAGCTCACCCCACAGTTGTCAGGGCAGGGCAGCTTCTTGGGCACGTCATAGTGTTTGATTTTGGCCCAAGCTTTTGCCTTCTCTGTTCTGTTAGCGAAAGGCACAAGTAGAGCTTCAGCTGGAAGAAGCATGGCGGGCTCTCTGGGGCTGCATTTGCCTGTCTCGGTGATTTTGCATCCGCAGGCGCAAGTGCTGCATGGCACCACAGAGTCACTGTAATAGGCTGAGAACGAGACGCAGCATTTGGGGACCGCGGGCTTCGTAATGTTGCACACCACCTGCCAGCTAGCGACGGAGGCTGACGTGGCCTGGAGCCCGCTGGGGTCGGGGAATTGGGTGGGGTCGATTCTGATTGGGGGACCACATTTGTAAGAAGGGTTCAGGGCACCGTTGATTTTCCATTTCTGAGGTGGAGTGAGGGCGGTTCTGTTGTCATCAGGTGGGAGCTTGAAGACTTGCAGTTGGAAGATAGACTGGGACTGGCTCTTGTCCATGAGGCCGGGCAAGATGGTTCCGTTTCTGCAGCAGCGGGGCAGTTTTCCGACCTTGGGGTCGTCCTTTCTATCGGCAGGAAGGTCAGTGATGACGGGCCTCTTTTCGCAGTTCATGACCTGAGAGAAGTCCAAGTCCTTGTAAAATTTGCCGGCCATGCCGTAGAGACACTCGGTTGAGTCCTTCTTGTGAGTGTACGCTCCTCTCATGTTGTTGATGAACTCTCCCTTCATCCACTCCCAGGTGATGTTCCAGTGGTCGAGGCGGCCGAGCGGGTGGTTGTTGTCGATGGTCACTTGGGCGAGGTAGTTGTTTGCGAAGGTTTGGAGCACATCGTATGTCATGGAGAGATCACCATATTGCTTGGGCATGAATTTGGTTTTTTCGATTTTCTTTGCCTTGAATTTTGGGTCCTTTTTGCAGCACACGAACATTGTATTCTTCCCTGCAAATCAAAACAAAATAATATGATTCAAATGCATGCCTTATAATTTCAAGTTATAGCATAGATAAACCAGACAATTGATTTCAAGGTTCTTATACACGATCCAAGAGATTATTTAAAAACTTCACTTTCAAACCAACAACAATCTGTCCGGCCATTTTTAATATTCATTTCGCAAATATTCTATCTAATTAACTATCTTCAAATACATAACATTAAAAAATTTGTTAAGAAGAGTTACTCGTGCACGCCAATTCCTCCCTCTTATGATATCGTTTGTATCAAAAGATTCCAAATTGGCCAAAAGAGCAATGTTGATATTCAATCTTGAATCGAATCCTCATAAAACATCTTGTTTCTTGTTAGTATACAAATAAACAAAAGTCAACCATTGATATAAATTAATGGATCATTAATGATCTATTGGTTATAGATCATCATCATCTGCAAATAAATTTGTCGAAAAATCATGTGTAATTAGTGCATATATATAAAACATGATCAATATACAAAAATTTTGTCCAAAAAAAAACATGAAAATAACAATGTAGAGAGAGCAAAGGATAGGAGGAAAATAATTACCGCGGATACGAGCATTAGGACACTTGAAGCCGTCGTTGACGAGGTTGATGGACTTGGGCATGGGAATAGCCTTGGTGCCGAGCCCAAACTGCGTCCCCTTGAACTTAATATTAGTCTGAATCTGGGTGTAATCTCCTGCGGTATCGATCATGGTCTTCAAATCCGTCATGGGGTTCCCCACAAAGGTGGCCCCTTTGGTCCCAAGCTGCGCGGGCAGATCACCGCCGTCCAACAGCAGAGCCCCTTCCGTCGCCACCAAAATCTCCCGATGCTGGAACCCTACGTACATCTTCCACGCCTTGAGCTCCGTCGACCCGGCGTTCAAGATGGTGGCCTCCGACTTGAATGCCCAAGCCTGCGCAGACACGTTTTTCACGTGGGGCAGCTCCTTCTCCCGTGACGTAAACTGGTACGACAAGAAGATGCCGTCACAGTCTTCTTGCTCGGGAGGAGGAGCCGCCACCGCACCATCACCGTCCCCGCCGCCTGCTTGTCCATAACAAATCTCAACCCTAAAACATGAAAGCACCAAAAACACCACCAGCATTGCATGAAAAGAGGACATTTGGATGGTCCATGGTATTTTCATGCCTACTGTCACCATTGTTCTTGTTTTTCCTTTGTGTATCAATTTTTTCTTTTTTTTTTTTTCTTGTTTTAATTTGTTTGTTTTGTTGTTTTTGGGGTTTGAGGGATTTGTTTGGTTTGTGTTGCGTGGGAGAGACAAAGAGAGACAGAGATAGATGTAAAGAGAGCTAGCGGCGGCCGCGCGAGAACGCGGCGAGTGAGAGAAGCTAGAGGCCCTTGGGAGTCTGTGTAAAACCCCAGGGGAGAGAGAGATGGATTGGTATAAAGAAGAGGAGCGACATTAAAAGACTGGGTCAATCTCTATTTTCTTCCTCTAGTTTTCGCGGCAGTTTCGGAGCCTTGCCTTTCACCCCCAATGCAACCCAACTGTTGTTTTTCTGCTACTTTTCTGGTTTCACATTGTACGGACCCTGTGCACGTTTCATGCCCTGTAAATAGCATGTGCACCCTGATACGGTGTCGTTTGAGACTTGTTTGTTGGATTTTTTTTGGACCAAAAAAACGAAACAAGTTTGTTGTTTGTAGGAACTCGGGAGCGTCTTGAGCTGCCATAATTGTTACATATATATTTCGAGTAGTTTGATCACCTCCAGTTTGCTGACGTGGAATAACAAGCCAAACATATATTGTTTCATTTTTAGTAATTGCAACGATTTAATTCTTGTTCTTCAAATTCCTCGATCGGTCTCTACTGTAAAACTGCCATTATTGAGCTTTCCCTTTCCCCTGATCCTTACTCCATCTGAGATCTGACTAAAAACCATGTAGAAACCTTTCTTATTATTATTATTAATGGAGGAGAGATGATTCGTAGTTGAGACCCTTTGAAAAATGAATGAGAAGTTGATAACATGAAATATGGAACGGAAACAAGATTAAATCATGGGATTCTTAGACCTAAACCCGAAACGATTAGTTAAACCCAGACGCGAAGCCACAGGAAGGCCTGCTTTGGCTCTGGGCCCCATTTATTTTCCAAATCTTTATAATCTATTAGCAATTTCTCCAATTAACGTAGTGTTGGCCCTCCAAATTGAAGATGAGAGAGCTATATGCAATTGAGTTACAAATTTCGGCCCCCTCATCTTGAGAATCCCAGCTCTATCACTGACTCAACCCAATTAAATAATTGACGGTTGTCGATATGGACCAAAAAAAATCGATACACACATTAGATTGATCGAACCAAACTGAATCAGATGTTCGGTTTTCAATCAAATTGAACTGACCGGTTTGATTCTGTCTTTAATGAAGTACATAAGGGATTTAGTTGGAAATGGTTTTGTTAGAAGTAGATCAAGAATTATACAAAATTCAAGTGTTGTTCGAATACGTACTTAAATGTGTTTTGTGAAGCACTGAAAACTTTTTTTTATGAGATGTGATGCTGACAGATGAGAGGAAGGAACGAAAACTTTCAGCTAGAGCTTTTATCTATTTTTAAATCCGAGGAAGGAATGATAATTTCTGTAGCAAAAAAATCATGTGCACCAGAGTCAGACCATTTGTTCCTCTCAAGTAAGTTCAAACTCAAGAGACAAAGGAACATAAAACACATAAACCTGCACCAAGAATTTCTCAGAATAGCTTTCTTCTTATATTTGGGGTCACGTAAAACACTGCTTAAAACCGAATCCTTACCTCCTACACCTTTCTTTTAGTTACATATCCAGTTAATTCAGCTTGCCACAATTTTCATTACACTGTCGTAATTGTCCTTTACACGTACAAAGTGCATTAACTAAATCAAGTGACAGTTATCTCTGCCGCACTACTTATTTCTTCAACAAATTGTGCTTTTGGCTCCAAGTCTATGAACTGGTTGGACTTGCTAGCGAGATGTGAAATGCTAACCCTACCCTGACGCTTAATATAGTCTGCCACAGCTTGCATCTCTTCTTGGGAGATGTATATGTATTTCCCTCTGTCATCCATGACACCGGAAAGTCGCCCTAACACAAAGAAATACAACATTTTCATTCTCAACAAGGGGAATTTTACTTTCTGAAGCAAGGCATTATTCCACTAGGTTAAACAATTCAATGGTGAAATGGCTCTGAACATACCCATACTCTCCAGAGAGGTAATCCGATTGATGCATTCCTGCATGAACCATTAGTTGCATTGTAAAATTAGTAGGACAAATCTGAAAAAAATCCAAAACAATGTAACCTGATCAACCAAAAAGAAGGGGTTACTTTCCCTCCTGACCAGAGTTGCATAAAGAAAGTATGTTTGATATGAAAAGATCAGCACTCAGTTGATGACTCACTTAGAAAAGATATTTTCCATATGCCTGACTAGTTTTCACATAAAAACTTCATCTATTACTGCAATTTGAGGTATGTAAGCAGGCATGGAAATTGTTGATTTATATGTTTATTCAAGGAAAATATGTGGAGAAATTACCTGAGTTCTTAACTTGAATTCAGCAGCAAGATCTTCCAAGGGTACACATTTATGTTTCTGCAACGTCAGGATTAATAGTAGTATTAATAACAAAATCACAACCTCAACTTGAAAGCCTCACTTTGTCAACCATTAACTCATCCGATTGAGGTCTCATATGGAAGACATGCCAACATTTGAAAGAAAAATAAACTCTAAACAAGTAAAGCTATCTAAAGGAGGACACAAAAAGAGAAATTATCCATTCTAAGCGCAAGCTTCTCATTGTGGTTCATTCATTCAGGCATCACCCCAAGTTCAAATCAAGTTTGACCATAACAGCTAGGGAGTAAAATTGTTTAGCAAGTAAGCCAACAACCAGGTTGAACTGGACCAGACAAGTTAAGCAAACTACAATCCAACCTTAATATCCATAGATCATTAGGTCATTTTCATCCCTAGTTTTGATGCCCACCCAATGGAAATATTCAAAGGGTAGCTACAAAAGTAAAGAACAATATCTCTGAATGACTGTAACAGGTACAGAACTGAAAACTACCTTTATGTATTCCACAAAATCAGAGAGCAAATCCTGATGTCCATCCTGCACCTCATTTTCTGTAGTACCTTCAGCATCTATAGAAAACTCTCCTTTCCACTTCTTGAACTCTAATGCAGCAGCTTCCTCCTCCCTAGCCTTCTGAGCCTTGGCTTCTTCCTCCTATAAAACAATAGTCATATCTTCAGCCAGTAATCCAACCACACACACATATACGCATCTTAATTATCCAACAGAGAGCAGAAAATCAACATACCAGCTGACGCTCCTGTGCCTCACGCTCCTCATCTTTCCTCCTCCGCATTTCAGCATAGCGGTCTTGTTTTGTATTCCTCGATTCACGTGCAGCTTGTTCAGCCTTCAAACAATGGGATGGAACCAAATAAAACAAACTAATTCTGCTTCACTTGGAAGGAAAAAAGGGGGAAATAAAATAAAAAGAATGCAATGAAAACCATGAAAACAAATCAGGAACCCGCATAAATAAATGCTTTTTCAGGTTTTAGTATTTTATATCTATAGAATGCTGTAGTAATCAAACTTGTTAACATTTCCTACACCTCAATGACTACAAGGAATCAGCTTATGTCTTTATCACTAAATTTCGATATTCGGATATCTGCAAACTCATTAAAATGTAATGGCTGCTGGACATTCATGACAGGACAAGTTTACTAGAAAATGCAGAGAGAGAGACAGAGACAAAATGCAATCTTTCAAATGAAGAGATAAAAAGGAGAAACAATACTTGTCGTTGTGCTTCCCGCTCCTGACGCTTCTTTTCCCTTTTCTTCGATGCTTTGGCTTCATAATACTCACCCTCACCTTCCTCGTCACTTCCATCAACAGTTTCTGTATTTAGAATTATTGATGGTCACTTTATTTGACAGAATACCACTTTTTCTACTTATACAGATTACATAAGGAAAAACAATTTTCCTTAATATACGTACCTACACTAGTGAATGCAACAGACAAGTCCAAATTTGCACCTGCACTTATGCAGGTTACATTTTCTAAACTGAATACGACTGCCTCATTTTAGAAGTCTCTTCATGAATGAATAAACCTATTTCTCCTCGTTGAATAATCACATGTCTAACCACACTAGATAAAACCTTGTAAACCGCAATTTCCCCCACTAATAGTCATTGGATGAGAGCATTATCTATTGGAAAGACATTATTTATATTTCATTCTTAATTGTCTTACCACTACTCAACATTTGGCACCTTAAAGAAAAATAAGATCGTGTACCAATTGCTATCTATTTCAATCATGATTCATGCATAACACAAAACATATCCAATCAAAATGACACGAACAGCGCAAAACCTCACAGAGTCCCAATCAATCATATAATTCATCCATTCAGCTTATATGCAACATACTCCACTCTCTTACTCGTTAAATATCAAACCCAGAAAATGAAAATAGACACTTCTAAGCATTCCTTTAGTCACCAATGTGAATAAAAGAGAGCAGCAGACCACAAACCTTCTACAACTGGTGCAGCAGCGGCAGCTGATGTGCTTGCTCCAGAAGCCGGCCTCCTTCGCATCCGAGCACGAGTGGCACGCACTACACCTTCCCTCTGAGCAACCTAAATTAATTTTTTTTAAATGAAGAGCAAATTATGAAATGAAAACAAATAAATCTCGAAACAATTACATTGCAATGGAATTAGGTTTAGAAAAATCAAACCTGCGGCTCTTCTTCGTGATCGTGAGGCAATCGAGAATCTCGACGCCGTTTCCATAGATAAAGTGGAATTAATGCCAAAACAAGAAGCATAGAAAGAACTATAGCCAACATTTCCTCCATATTTTCTCAATCTCAGGCTGCCAACAACACCGCCACTCAAATGAGCCTCTATAAAACACGCTTCGGAAACTAAAATTACACGTGCAAAATTCGGATTGAGTGGCCTTGTAATATCTGAAGCTTTCTTTTTGTTCTCTATTTTCTGAAACCAAACAGAGAGTTATGGTCACGATTTACCGTACTAGTAATTAAGCTTTCGATAATCGGTGAAGGAAGATTTAATTAATAAATTGGTTAGCTGAGAGAAGTGAGAACGAGACGACCTCCTACTCACACGACCCACGAGCCCCTTTTAGGTTTTCTGCGGTTTCTAGAGCGGAGGCGTAGCTTTGCTCTGTGTTTTTGGCTTTGTTTTCTCTCTCGCCGAGAGGACACGTGTCATTTCCCCTTATAGAGGGTGGGGGAAAATTACATTTGTTTTTTCTTTCCAAGTTCCAAAACATGGAAAACAAAATTTTTTTATTTTTTTTTTGGAAGTACAGTATTATTTAAATTAAACACCAAGCATTGACGATGGGATTAAGAGACTCATTGCCTATTTCCTTGACAATTCCAAAGGTGGTTAAACATATCATTACAAAAATAGTGATACACTTTGGGAGCTGGAATCCTCTTATGAAGTACTGTATAATCTGTTAATGTTTGCATATCTTGTTGAGTCTGGTACGAGGAAGGGCGAGACTAATAATTTTTTGGTGGTTGCACTATCTAACATTTTTAGCTTAAAGTCTACTGAATTTTTATTTTTATTTTTTATAAAAAAATCTTATCTTTGCAGTTTGAATCTCTAAAATTTTCTTGGCACCAACTGAATAAGCTTCATAAATGCAAATATATAAATAATTAAATTTCATTTATATATTAATTGTAAATACAAGAACAATATAATTATGTTAACATATTATTCTTCTTCTTTTTTTTGGATGAATGTTAACATATTGTTATGTTCTTGAGAATGATTACAAATAAACTTGAGAAAATAATATTTTCCTAATGTGTTGTAGTTGATGATGGGCTATATATAAGTTTTTTTTTTCCCTCTTCAGAAACCTTTTGCCAAAAGCAACAGATAATTTCACAAAAATAGACGGGAGATAATTTCACATTAAAAAAAAAATAGCATACTTTGCAAACAAAACAAAAACAGAAAGGAAAAGGCAACAAACTTCTTGTAGTGGGCCATATAGATATAGGTTTATATTTGTTTTTTAATTCAAAACTTATTTAGGCTATAACCCACTCTTGCGAGATAGTCGGCTCAATGTTTTACTATCTTGCTCTTGTCCTCATGGATCTTAAGTTTTCATTTTCGTCTTTAGATCCACCTTCTTCATACTCATCTACAACAATTATGTTGTGCAAACTTATGCACGTCATCTTCTAGTGATCTTATTGGATCTTTCAAAGCCAATATCAACTTTCTTCACAATTTTCGCTCCTAATTTCTCAATTGACAAAACCCTAAACTATTTGGACTCAAAAGTGTAAAAGTGGTTCATTAAGACCAAAGTCAAACTACAATAAGTCAACACACTAGAAATACTGAAAATGCCCGCATAATTTCCGAAATTGAAATTATGTGAACAAAAATGTAAAATTAATTAAAGGAGCATCGAACTTCATTATGGTGATGACCTATAGTGGGAATTATGATATTATTTTAAAAGTACTTGTGGGAATGTGTAAATGAAGTCAAGTTCATGCATCCCCCCTTCTTAGGCCAGTGAATCCATTTAAACGAAGTGTATTGAGTTTAGGGGTGGAAAAGGAAATAGTTTTGCTCATTGTTTTACTCTTGAGTATATGCTTCTATTCCTCTTAATATTTGACACATGTTCATAAGTATAATCATAGTTAACCTTTTTACTTTGATTTATATAATTATGATTATGTTTATGGATAAGTGTCAAGTGCTGAGAAAAGTAATGAGTGCATACCTTAAGTTAAAATGATTTATGGATAAGTGTCAAGTGCTGAGAAAAGTAATGAGTGCATACCTTAAGTGTTGAGAAAAGTAATGAGTGCATACCTTAAGTTAAAATGATTTATGGATAAGTGTCAAATGTTAAGAAAAGTAATGAGTGCATACCTTAAGTTAAAATGATGAGCAAAAATGCTCCTAATGGAAAATAGGTACCATGAGCACCAACCACTATGTCATAGATATAGACTTTCATATTAACGATATTATTCATTCATCTAAATAGTAAATTCACTTAAGTTTAATGAAATGATTATGTGAACTAATATGAAGATCCACATGAGTCCATACACGGCACCCTCACAATAGAATTTCGCATCCAATAGGTACCAAGTTGGGCCAATAAGTACCCATTTGGGCCATTATATACACATTTGGGCTAATAGAGCCCAATTGGGTTTGGACCAATGGAGCCCATTTGGGCCATTGGAGACTCCTGCTCAATGACCGGCCCATAAAGATTTGAAAACCAGACGCGTTGAGATTGAGCGAATGGTCTTTTTATAGGTTTCTCTTATGACATTCAAAAAGGTTATAGGGTTACACAAGCATATGCAGA
Organism: Prunus fruticosa; assembly: GCA_018703695.1. Classification (NCBI taxonomy): domain Eukaryota; kingdom Viridiplantae; phylum Streptophyta; class Magnoliopsida; order Rosales; family Rosaceae; genus Prunus; species Prunus fruticosa. The sequence goes on along the minus strand of CM031920.1, from coordinate 21,855,448 downwards.
GAAGATAATAGGAAGCAAATGATGCTACCATTTCCATTTCCAACAAAGTCTAAGCAAAACATCAACAGATACTCGGTTCACATTATTAACAAAACTCAGTTCGCATCGCCAACATCAAATATCAACACCATCGCTTACCCACCGCCATAAACTCACTCCTAACCGCTATTATTTCCGGCTTGGTATTTTTTCTTCTTATCCCCATTTTTAAGCCTCTGCAATCTCAGCAGAATCCGCTGCAGCCAAGATCAGCTCTGGTTGAATGCTTCCCACATATGATCCATCCAAAGCGTTGGGAAGCCCTAGAGCCTTCAATGCCAAGTGGGCTGCCTTTTGCCCTGATATCATCATGGCTCCAAACGTAGGTCCCTGCATCACCAATAATGCCGAAATTGCAAATTATTATGTCAAGTCACAATCTCAATTAGGACCACCATTCCCAAACACAAAATCCAAATTACATAAGGTCCACAGAATCAACTAGAACCACAATATAATCAAGTAATGGAACTTTTACAAACATGCAAGAACAGAACAAGGGAAAACGTTTTGGACCCATCTTCCCTTTTAACTCACTATCTCTGAATTGAGTGCAGAGGGGAACAAGACATAGTTGTAAAGGTTCCCAAATAGAGGCCATTATATATATATATATATATATATATATATATATGTCACTATCGTTTAGGAAAGGCTAGCAAATGAGATTGGTTTGGGCGCCTTCTATCATCATTGAGGATGCAACTCTAGGTCGGGTCTACTCTACCTTTCACGATTAAAAGGACCAATATTTCTTTCCTTCCTACTATTATTATAGGGGGGGAACATTATTTGCACCACCTCGAATATTCGCACTCCGTCAAAGGCTCAAAGCACTAGGTACTATGTTTGAAACTCAAGATATCAAGGGGAATACAACTTTTATAAATTGCTAAATCACCTAAGTCCCAAGATATACGGCCATCAAATCACCGGTATTGAACAAAAATAGCAGCATTTGACTATAATAATGTCGATTAAGTGAAGCGTTTTAAGTACAAATGACCCAGAAACACTGATTTTACGGTGCAAATATGACTATTATTCTTCAATTCTAAATTATTATATATGCCAAAGGACCAAATAATCCTTAATGTTTTATCTGAACAGTCTAAGCCCAGGCAGCCATAGCGACCCCTATCTTGACCAATTTGGTTTCTATGGCTTAGAGTGTTTGTATAAGACATCAAGGATAATTTAGTGCCTTCCTTCAGAAAGGAATCGAAATTATAAGTTTGGCATGGTACTTTCAAAATTCAGTCAAACAAACGATTCATGCAAATACAGTCAGCATGGTATTAAGCGTAAGCAAGCTTCCATGCCAGTAATAGTGAATAAATCCATGAGAAAGAAATTTACCATTCTCGGAGATCCATCTATCTCAGCAACTTCCATGCCTGTAACGATCATTCCAGGCACAATCTCCCTTGTCAGCTTCACGATGGCATCTTCAGCCGTGTTCATGTCCAAGGCCTTCATCCCGGGCACGCTCTCAATCATCCCAATGCTCCGCAACCTCTTGACCCCAGTGGCTCCCATGGGCCCGTCGTGACCGCAGGAGCTCACAACAACCTTGGCCTCCATGACATTGGGGTCCATGCACGACTGTGTGTCATGGTTCATCGACACCAATGCCCAGTTGGTGACCACACCACCAACTCTTCCACCCTTGACGATCAGGTCCTCGGCAGCCACAGCGTTGAAGAGCTTCACGTTGGGCCGAGCAAGGAGCTTGCTCATGATAGTGGAGGTGAATAGGGCGGCGTGCTTGATGACAACATAGTGGTCTTTCTCATCGTAGGCAACGCCGAGCTCATTTAAGAAAAGGTGAGCTGGTTTACGCACAACCTGTAAATTATTTGTTATTAGATATACAATCACAATTCTATTTTTATTTTTTTTGTATCAAATTTGGTAACGCTAATTACAAAAAGAAATTTTATTTATTTATTTTCAATATATATCTCGGCTTTTCATATGGACCGAATCCCAATTGAAGCTTTTCAAAACGCTTTTGACAGAAAATCCGACAATATCCGATAATAAAAACAATTTAAAGAAATATGTGTATATATATATATTCACAATTCATTCCAACTAAAAATATATCATTAAAAAATACTATTTACACACAGAAAAACAACATGCACAGCGATAACTGTGAATTATCAAAAACTAGGCGCGGCATGTGAGACACGTGTCACATAGCGAGATTTTCAATTTCTTTATAGCAAATATAAAATTGAAATTAGACAACAATTACCCGCAAAAGACAGAAAATAAAATGAAGACCACCTGATTCTTAAATTAAATTAATAATTTTTTAAAATAAAAAAAAATTACCATGGCGGAAAATGAACAGCTAAACTACAACACAACATTCATTAATTAAGGTGGCTCGAAAATCATTAATGGAGGCAGAAATGAGATTACCATGGCGGAGAAGAGCTGGCCACCGAGCCACGCACCACCGCCGGGGCTGACTGACTGCTCGATAATGGCGACCTGAACGTTGGGGTTCTTGCTGAGCTCGTAGGCGCAGGAGAGCCCGGCGGATCCGGCGCCGACGACGACAACGTCGGTGTCGGCGTAGGTGATCATATCGGTCATGTAGCGCCTGGTCATCTCCCTGGAGACGATGGACTCCTTGATGGGGTCGAATTTGAAGGCGCTGAGATCGTACGAGGGCGTCGAGCCGTTGGCGGACATGGAAACAGAGAGGCCATGGCTGTTGGAGTTGGTGGCGGCCTTGGCGGGCTGAAGGCGGACCACGGGAGTGCCATGGAAGGAGGAGTCGAGGAGAGAGGTTTTCTGGAGCTTGGTGGCGAGGGAGGAGGAGGTGAGAGTAGAAGCCATGGATGCCATTGACGGAAGAGAGAGAAAGAGAGAGGAGATGATAAGATTGATTTGGGTTTTAGGGTTTGTAATTGATGGGAGTGAGGAGGGTGGGTGGGTATTTAAGGAGGGAGAAGGGGGGTGAAATATCTATGGGGGAATTGGGAGGGGCCACGTGGGAAGAGGATAGGATATGAATGAAGGAAGGGTCTAGAATTTTGTGAGGTAAAGCTCAGCTCAGCGCGCAGGTCAGGTACAAGTGGCACACATGAACCAGTCCACAGTGTGTGCTGAGTTGTTGTGGGGTGTGTGTGTGCGAGAGAGTGTACTTCACTGTCATTTGCCTCTGATCTTTTTAGGTTGTTCATGTGGGGTGTGTGCCATTTTTTGTACTTTTTTGCAGAGCTCTTCTGTCATTATCAATGACGAAGGCTCCTTTAAAGAAATAATCTCTTTTCACAGGGTGGACGGATCGGCTTTGCGTCGATTATTTTTCTGTTTGGGTGACCTTTTCATTTTCCCTTTTTATTTCTTACAGAAATCATGATGGGGTTACGCTAATCATTCTAAATTAAGCGTCTTTGTACTTAATGGGGGTAATTTTCACTTTGCTAATCGAAGAGATTTATTTGATATTTTCGCACACACACTTTGGTTTCCTTATTATTTTGTATCTTTTGTCGTTTTTGCTGTCAAATGATCTCTTAAACACGACGTGGTAATAAATCAATTGCAAATTATTTAAGATAATGAAATAAATTATTTAAAAAATTTTAAAAAGAAAACATGTCACTCTCTTTCCAATCCCTCCTTCTCCTCCCCTCCTAGCACAACAACTACAACTCCCCAAAATAATCGTCCCTTCCCTCTAACCAATCAAAACACCCAACTTGACTTGTCAGTGGATCAGATTTTGATATGAATCCATTACAACCCTCTTTGGTTCACGGAATAGATTTAAGGGAAATCAATTCCCATATCATCTCCTAAGGGAGAGGAAATGAAATATTCATTTTCCATGTTTGGTAATGCGTCTGAAAGTAATTTGGATATATCACTTTATTTCATTTCCCATGTTTATTTTGATTAGAAATGGAAAACAAAGTTTGTATAATTTTTCAATTGTACCCATATTAAATCAAATAAAAAAATGCATTTAATGATATATTTTAATTCTAAATTGTTAATATAGACAAAATTATCATGAAAAATGTGCATTTAATGTTGGCTCATTTTCCCAAACTTTTTCATGATGAGAGAAAACAAAACCCTGTTGCGTAGATTTAGCTGCACCAAAATGGATTCAACTTGGATCCTCAGCTTGTGATACTCGCAAGTGCACGAGCCGTTCGGTAGTATAGCGTATGTAAGTGCGAGGTCGATTCCAGGGATTGGTGATTGAATGATCCTATTCAGTTTTCAACTAAGAAGCAAAAAGGTTGGTGTTGAGAACATGGAGAATATTTGAAGAGAAGAAAGTGGTGTTTGAGAAGTTTGAGAATTTGATGAAGGAATGTGAAGGTGTTTGAGAAAGAGAAGGGATGAGTGTTTGGGAAATGTTCGAGAACATGGGGGCTTTTGGAGAAGAAAGTAGAGAGGTATTTTGATAACGTTGAGGATTTTGGAAGAGAATGAGAATTGTGTTTGAGAACTTTGTGAATTTTGGAAGAGCATGTGTTTAAAAGCTTTGAGAAGGAAGAAGAAAGTGTTTGAGAAGTTTAGAGAATTTGATGAAGGAATGGGAGAAGTGTTTGGGACAAGTTCAACTTCAAATCTCACCAAAGTTGTCCTCTCACAAATGAATCACTCGGAAGAGGGCTATAATGCAACACTCAGTTATAAACATGAGATTAGAGTTAAACCATAAGGACTTAACTCGAAATAGAAAGATGAAGAACTTGCATTAATATGATCTCAAGAAGGATGCCAAACACTTAAAAGTAGAAAAATGAATGCAATTCAACCACATGACATTTAAGATCAATTTAGGTCTTTAATATAGGTTGTAATGGGGCCAAGGGTGTAGGATGAGTAAGAAATGAAAGGTATGGATAAAACAAAGTCCAAGGAACTCAAAATATAAGAGCATAAAACAATTGTGTACAAGACTTCGAATCATCACAATGAGAATTTATTTTTACATGATCAAAACTCCTTATACCTTCATTTACATTGATTGATACTCCTTTCCTTCATTTACAAACACCAATTTATTTTGAAGGCCCAAAAATGAAATTTCATTCAACCACCACTTGAATTTTCTCTTTTCTTTCACCAATTGTGTGAATATTTTTTTTTTTAAAATGTAACACTCATTCCCAAACTTAGTATGAAAAACACATCCCAATTAAAGCTCATGAGTTCCTTAGAAAAGGTAAATATTTGTTTTTTCAGGCTAAGGCGAGGAAATAAAATTGGTAAATGAAAGAAAAGGTTTACATGTACGCTCAAAATGGTTAACAATGGAAAATCATGCTTAAGCATGCATAAAGTTAGCTTGAAAGGCACAAACGATCCAAAGAAGGCCTTAATATCATATCTTTAAATGTCATGAAGTCAAATTGCACAAGAATGAATGACTTTTAAGTGTTCAACCAAATCAATGAATAATGAGATCAAACAACAACTTAGATGACAAGAAAATAAGAGTATGTATATAACACTCATGAATTGAAGTACAAGGCTCAAAAGCTCACTTTATATGGTTGGTTATATAAGTCTAATTTATGCTTCATACAATTCTTTAGATCATGCAAATCCTTTAATTGGAAAATTATGAAACAAATGGCAAGTGCAAAGGTTTCGAACATATCATGATAGAACAATGCCAATTTAAAATGTTTTTTTGAAAAAAAAAACTAAAATAAAATGAAATCCAATTTTTATTTAAGTCATGCAAACATTTATCACTATCTCATCATAAGTGTTCGGAAAGTGACTCAAAACAAAAACAAAACTCAAATAGAAGAAAAACAAGCAATATATATTTTTTTTAATTAAGAAAGAAGAAAAAAAAATAAAATAATACATGCTAAACTCCAATACCCCCAAACCTAGAAATGAACATTGTCCTCAATGTTTAAAAATTAGCCACAAATAATGTCATAACAACAAATGAAAGGTATTAAAGCAAATAAAAATCACAAAACATACAAAAATAAAATAAAACAATTACACAATAAAAATTACAAAACAATCAAACAAATAAAAAGGAAAACAGTTAAACACTCAAAACAGTAAGCCCTAAACAGGAGGCTCTACGCAAACTGAAACCCAAACAATTGAAAGCCCAACCCAAAATGAAATTAACCCCCAACAACGGTAAAACCCGACCCAACATGAAATCTGAAGCCCACACATGTTTAAATTTAATTTTTTTAAAAAAAGATAAAACGTGAATTATGAGCGCGAAGCGGGATTTCTAAAAGAGGGAATGTGGTCCTTGATGTCGTCTCATGGATAGTCGCGGCAGAAAGCAGGAGCCACGTGTCGACGCATAGAGGCGCCGCAGAATCACAAGCGAAAATTACGGGGTCATGGAAAGGCGCGACGACTTTGCTGAACGCGTCCGTTGAGACAAAGCAAGTCGTGACAAATGAGTTGGAAATGGTTGGAAAGTGAGAAGGTTGTGGGACTCGAGGAACGCTAGGAATTCAGAAAATGCTCACGCTGCACTGGCTAGGGTTTTGTGAAAGACTCTATAAGAAGGAAAAAGAAGGGGGAAAAAACAAAAAACACAAACTCAGAAACACAAGCAAGAAAAAGAAAAAAACTGAGAAATCAAATGGCCTCTTCCTACCCATTTTCGTTGGATCTCAACCTAGCTCCACCGACTCAAACATCGAGGCCAAGCAGGAGCACCAGGATGGATGCCCTACTTTGCCTCCGCACGGGGGCCTGTGACAGGAGCTGACTCATACTCCTGGACAACGATATTGCCATTGGAGTGGGTAAAAATTTAGTGACTCCTAAAGATATACGTGTGTTCGGGACAAGGGATGACAACCGGGTCACGAGCGATGCCCTGGCACTGAGCGTGCAGAGTACAGCATGTGTCACAAGTTTGGGTCATCGCCTACTGCGAAGTCCCATGAGGTAGAGGTGCTGAAAGGTCAGTTAGCGCGGAGCACAATATGGTTGAAGAGTGTCAAAGTGCTATAAAAAGCTTGAAAAGGGAGCGGTCAAGGATAGTGGAGGTGAATCGACACCAGCTAGACGTATTGCGGGACGAGAATAAAAACCTATCAAAGATGGTAGAGTTGTACTCTCGCGACATGCGAAAACAGCTGGAGGACTTAGACCGACCAGGTAAACGCAAGAAACCAGATCGCGAGAGTAGTTACACTGAAGCTAAGATTGCGATCTTTGGGAGCTCAAGTGATGAGCCCCAAGAGGCTATGCGTGAAGCCCCGAAGAGGACAGCCAAAGGGCCAAACTAAAAGCTCCTATGGTCGAGACACCGAGCGCCAAGAAGAAATGATTAAGCTTTTATTTATTTTTTTAATTTTAAAAATGTATGTGCGTTTTTTTTTAATTGGGAAATAAAAACGTTATGCTATTTCAAAGAGACAATTGACCCTAAATTTAAAGAACGACGATCAAACAAAAACATGAAAACCTAAACATGCATTTTATTTTTAGTTAAGTATACACACAAGTAACTGCTTTTTCTTTTAAGAGAAAAACTTAAGGATGACCAGTTAAGGGCCTCAGAAAACACAGCCAGGGGATCCGGGAAGGTTGGAGGGGTCACAATGGTCCCGCTTAAAACCCTAACTTCTTAGACACCGAAGGTGTCGCCTTAAGAACTCCTAGACACTGTATAGACTGTCGCTTTGCTCACTGGAGTTACCAAAAATTTAGCTCCTTCAAATAATATCCTATGAGTTTTAAATTATACTACCTAATTAAACAAAAACAAAATAAATAAATAAAAACTGAAATAAACACGCAATTCAAACAAGAATTTAAAAGAAGAGATGAGATTCTTGCACCAGGTGTCCAAGACGCATCTTTAATTTTGTCTCTTCTTCCAATTAAATTCTTGAGAAACCTGACAAAAAAAAAAGAAAATAATTGAAAAAAAAAACAAAATAAAATAATAACTAAAAAAGCAAAAACACAAACATCAGAAAAACAGGAGGCAAAAGTAAGTGAAAGTGTAGACATGCTCCCTTTTTTTAAAAATGCGCTCGCAATTTGCGGCAGAAATGAAGGGATTCGAGAGAAAAGAGCACAGGATAGCACCCTCGAGATCCGAAGTGCTTTCGGCTCCCTTGTTTGTATAAGTCTTTTTAAACTCGTCTCGAATGAAGTAGAAGAGCACCCCGCATTTCTTCCTGCAATTCAGAGAAAAACATCAAAAAATTCAAAAACAAAACAATGGCATCTTCATGCACTCACCTTGATGATCTAAACCTTGAATTGTCCCTTGCGCCACCGAATGCGCAGAGAAGGGCTCGTCCAAACCATGTCTTCCCAAACTCCACATATCATCACGGTACGGCCTCAAACTTTGCTGAGGTAATACCGAACTTTTCTGAGGCGGTGTCGAACAGAGCAGTGCTGCTAGAAGGCATGATTGGTAGCAGGCTCACATCGACAGATCATCTGCATGTGGCAAAGAGGTCTAACAAGGCAGCAGTGGAGGAGTCCCACAATTTAACGGTGCTCCATGCGGTCTCGGCTACCAATTTGGGCATGCGATTGCTGGCAAGAACACGGGAGTGTGCCGCAATGAGCGAGGAAATAGCTTCCTTGAAGGCTATGGTGGCGGACTTGCAAAAGCGGCTCACCTTGCCAATCAGCACGTGGAAGCACTGCAGAAAAAAAATGAGGACCATGTGGAGTTTGTTGCATTCCTAAGAGTACACAAATTAATGTGCAAACAACCAATTAAAAATACCCGCAAGTGCACGAGTCTATTGAAGTATAGATTATACAAGTACGGGGTCGATCCCACGAAGAACTTGTCGGTTTCCTATAAGTTCTAATTCGAGTACAACGAGAACACTTATTTAACACACCACAAATGCAAAATGGAAATTAAAAATGAGTAAAGAAATGTAAAATAAACAAACAAAACAAAAGAAGAAAATGTGTTGTGAACAGGTACCAGCGACCGGTCGTTGGATGCTTGAGCGACCGTCGTTTTCGAGCGGAATCGAAATGTGAGAATTGTATGGCGCGCGACCGGTCGTTTGATACTTGCGACCGGTCGTGAACAGTAAAAGAGACCGGTCGTTACCTAAAGCGACCGGTCGTTTTCGAGCAGAATCGAAATGTGAGAATTGTGTGTTGAGCGACCGGTCGTTGAGATACTAGCGACCGGTCGTTTCTTCACAGAATCGTTTTCTCTATTTTTCAGTTCCGACCTCTGTTCAGTTTTCGACCTATAACTTTCCAACCGTACGTCCAAAATTTACGTTCTTTATACGGTTGGATTCAGCACAGAAAATTCAAGAACACAACGTGGACCAAAAGTCCAAAACAATTACGTAAACAACCAAAATTCAGCAACAAAGACACATAACGTGTCGGACACGCAACTCACACACACATTTTGGAGGGGTTTTTGATTTGGTTCAAGTGATCTATTTCTATTGCATGTAAGTAAATGGACTTCGAATTTAAATGAGAATGGCAGAGATGAATTATCAAGATGTGAAATTCAAATGTAACAAACACTAGGGTTTCGAAATCCACCCTAAACAATTCTACCAAAGTTCATGAATACTCAAGTGATGAACTCTAAACGTATTGATGAAAATGTTCGCAATCAAGACCCAGTACGAGTGACTCAAGACGCATTGATTCTCTCTAATATACGTAAAGTGCAGTATGAGTGCTACAATACTTGTGCCTTCCCTATAATCGAATCTAGGTGTGCTTAGTACTTTGATTCAATTACAAGAAAAACCCATTAAGTTCAAAGAGAATATGAACATCACAAGAATCCTAATAGCATGGTGTTTACATTAGGTATTCAAGAAACCAATTCACATGAATGATTCTTACTTCATCCATTTATTGCTTAGGATAACATGAAGATACACATAACCTCAACAACCTCAAGAAGCATGCTTTCAAAGGTGATCAATCAAAGAAGAACATACATCAAGGATAGATTAATTTGGTGAATTGGAATTCATCAACAATATCTAGAAATTCATACACTCAAGCATCAAAACAATAAGGTAATCATGTTTAGGGCTTCAACCTAAGCCCTAGCTATGGAGTTTAGTTGCTCATATTTATTCCAAATACAAACTCAAAATGAAAATAGAAAGAGTTTACAGATTTTCAGAAAATGATGAAAGCTTCAAGATCATAAATGGTGGAAGTCTTCTTCTCCACTTTTCTTGGCTGCACCTTGGCTTTCTCCAAGCTCCAAACTCTCCAAAATCTGCTCTCTAGTTGTAGAATGATAGAATGGATCAGCTACCCACGTTTTTAAGCCTCTCATACTTCAGATTGCACTCACCTATCTCTTGCCCATCAATTCCAGCTCAAAGATATCATATAAAACTCATGCTTTAGTTAAAGCCTTTGCCCTTGTCCCCTTGCCATGATGAAGCTTTGTCCTCAATAAGATGCCAATTGCTTCAGAAAATATCTCAAAGCTAAGGTAACTTCTTGTTACCAAGAGTTATGGTAACAAGAAAATCAAGATAACACAAAGGAGGTAAAAGCTGGCCAAATTCGAATTTCAGAGCTGTGGTAACATGCAGGATTGGTTGGATGGGAAATACTTGTCCAATGGAGCTCAAATTTGGATATGTTGTAGTTAACATCCATTGGAACAAGTCTCATGAAGATCATGACCTCATCCGAGCACCAGAGCATGTTGATCCCAGGCCAAGAAGTTGACCTACGAAAATAAGCAAAAACAGAATTTATAACAAATAATGCACTTTTAGCTCATTTTCAATCTAACCAAAGTAAAATCTAAGAAAACACAAAAAGGAAGTAAAAAGCTATAAAATGTCAAGAACTAACTCAAAATAAAAGGTGAATAACATGAAAAATCATGTGTAAAAATGAACCGAAAGGAGTTGCTGAGATTCTGCAAGTAAGAGAAAATAGAGGCATGCCATGAAGAGAAAGATGAAAATGAAGAAGAAGAAGTTGTTTTTTTTTTTTTTTTTTTTTAAATTTACTCTTTTACTTTTTTTCTTTGTTTGTAATGCAGTGTTTGAAGTGAAATAAAAATATGTTTTTAACACTTAGAAATAAACTAACTAACCAAACCACGAAAATAAATACATAAACTAACTTAACAAAAACAAAAAAAAACAAAAAACAAAGAAGTTTCAAATTGATTTTTTTAAAATTTATTATTATTTACAACTAACTGACCACAAAAAGAAAAAAAAAAACAAAGGAGTTCCAAATTGCAATTTACAAGGAAAAATAAATAAAATCTCAAATTTCAATTTTTTTAAAATTTTTTTTTTTAAAAAACACACAAATATACAAGCAACTCATGGATGACCAGTTAAGGGCCTCAGAAAATACAGCCAGGGGATCCGGGAAGGTTGGATGGGTCACAAAGGTCCCACTTAAAACCCAAACTTCTTAGACACCGAAGGTGTCGCCTAAAGATCTCCTAGACACTGTATTGACGGAGACGCTCATCTGGAGTTACCACAAGTCAGCTTATATAAAAAATCTTTTAAAATTTTTTTTTTAATAAAAGAAAAAGAAAATTAAAATTTCTGAAATAATAACAAAACAACTAAAGAGAAAGGATTGGAATACTCCCGCTTGAAGCGATTAGGTCGAGCGTGATGCATTTGGAGGTCGCGACTTCTCCCACTGCTCCACACTCCCCATTCTTATGATTGAGGTTGCCATCTCTCTCTATTTTTATTAATCTGTCATAAATTGCTAAAACAAAGACCCAAACTTGAAATGGAGTTAAAGGATTAGGAAATAAAAACTAAAATGAAAGGGAAATCAACACACATTCAATTTCATGCTTCAAAGTAATATGCAGCAAAGTAAATCAAAACTAGCTTATGGAGTTCGTTCTTTCTCAAATATGATTATCCATATGGTGTGTGGTATTAATCAAGTATTCAGAAAATATATTTAGCTATGGTGTTTAGTCTAAACACAAATTCCAAACCCATTAAGAACAAGAAGAACAATAAAGAACCAAGTAGAATTTAAACATGGTGTTTGTCTTCAATATCTACCAATTCATTCACTAATCAGTCCAAGAGTCATATGGTGTTTATGTAAACTTGAACAAGATATTTAATTAAGAGCAAGTGAATGAAACCATAAACTAGAAATAATCAACATGCTACTTGAACCTTTTTTTTTTTGGGTGTTGTGTAAGCTGGGACTCAAATCCAGTTCTCTTGCTTGTCAGGCAATTGTCATTGTCCGTTGGACTACAAACACAACTTGTCAATTAACATCATTAACTTTAAAACATGAAACTGTCCAGTTATATACAAAAAATAAAAATAAAAAGTAGGAAAACCAAATAGAATCAAACAATGTTACCGATCCCGGCAACGGCGCCAAAATCTTGTTGCGTAGATTCAGCTGCACCAAAATGGATTCAACTGCATCCTCAACTTGTGATACTCGCAAGTGCATGAGCCGTTCGGTAGTATAGCGTATGTAAGTGCGAGGTCGATTCCACAGGGATTGGTGATTGAATGATCCTATTCAGTTTTCAACTAAGAAGCAAAAAGGTTGGTGTTTGAGAACATGGAGAATATTTGAAGAGAAGAAAGTGGTGTTTGAGAAGTTTGAGCATTTGATGAAGGAATGTAAAGGTGTTTGAGAAAGAGAAGGGATGAGTGTTTGGGAAATGTTCGAGAACATGGGGGCTTTTGGAGAAGAAAGTAGAGAGGTATTTTGAGAACGTTGAGGATTTTGGAAGAGAATGGGAATTGTGTTTGAGAACTTTGTGGATTTTGGAAGAGCATGTGTTTGAAAGCTTTGAGAAGGAAGAAGAAAGTGTTTGAGAAGTTTAGAGAATTTGATGAAGGAATGGGAGAAGTGTTTGGGAACTTGAGAATTTTGGAAGAGTAAAGAAAGTGGTGTTTGGGAACTTTGTGGATTTTGGAAGAGAGTGTTTGAGGACTTTGAGAATTTGGAAGGGAATGTGTTTAAGAACATGGGGAATTTGGAAGAGAATGGGAATTGTGTTTGGGAAATGTTTTAGAGCATGGAGAACTTTGAAAGAAAATAGAGAAGTGTTTGGAGAATTTATAGAAGAAGAGAAAGGAAAAATGCTTGAGATTTATAGTACTAGGATCATGTTACAACAATTGAGAACTACAAAGGGAAACTAAGAGAATTTGAGGGAGATAAGGGAAGGGAGCTCTAGAGAAGTGCTTGAGAGCTCCCCCCATTGGGGTGTTATTACAAACTTAGAGAACTTCCCTATTTATGGGCCTAGGGGAAGTGAAAATCTGAATTATACAATTGAATTTTCTAAACACACTAACTTCACCAACTTACAACACTTAATTCACCTAACACACTATTGCATTTGAAAACAATTCCTCTTGTCTTTAGGCTTAGTGTTGCAACTCCCACTTCATCATCTTTTGGCTCATTTGGCTGCTGCAAAATTCCACTCAAATATAGGTATTGAATATGCTTCACCAAACTTTCCCACAATCAACAACACTTCATCATGCATATGTCATGCATGACAATGCATTGCAGCCAGCTTGTGGGCTCGTTTTGGGCTTGTTCATCCATTCTGAAAAATCTGCAAAAATATGGATCTTCAAGCTATGTGTCTTATCTTTCCAAGCATATGCAGCCCAGCTCAAGGAAAAATCCGGAAAGCCTTCAAATGTGATTTTTGGCCCAGTAACGCAGATGCTGTCGAATTTGACCTTAAGTTGCCAAAACATGTATAACTTTCTCTAGAAGACTCGAAATCATGAACCGTAAAATTCTACAGAAAATAGACTTCCATAGCTTTCCAATGATGTATAGCTCATTATCTGGTTCTTCTTGAGTAAGTACAGTCCAATCCGTGAAGTTGACTGATCTGCAGACACCATTTTGAGCTAACTTGTCTCCAAAATGCAATTAGTGAGTCTCAAGCTTATAACACTGAAACAAGCACAAAACTTATTAAAAGCACAAGTTTAACTCAAAAACATAACCAAATCATAAGTTAGAGGGATACAAAATGATATGTAATTATGCACCGATCAAACCCAAGGAGGGAGGAGGGCTCCACTTTCCCCCTACTTTCCCATGTACAAAGCAACCATTTTCCATGCACTTACCAAACATGGGAAAACAATTAATTTCACATCCCCAAGCCTTCTTTCCCATTAACCAAAAGAGGAAAGCTAATAACCTTTTTTAAGAATTAAATTAGAGATGAAATTTCTATTTTAATTGAATATATCCAATCTAGTCCAACCCACCAAACATGACCTTAGAGTTGAGTTTTTAAACTTCTAGGGGTCGTTTGGTATAACGGATTGTCATGGAATGGACTAAATCTTAGGACTGTCTCGGATTAGCTCGGATTGGTCTAAACTGAATTAAATACTGACCTACGTTTGGTGCTTCGTCAGACTATGAAGTTGGATTGTAAAAATAGTGAAGACCTATATTTGATGTTGTGTCAGACTAAAAAATAATTATTTTAATATTTAAAAATAATTAAATGTAAGTTTTTTTTTTTAGGTAACAAGAGGGGCTAAAAGCCCAGAACAAACAGACTAAGCACAAACAACACGAGACCTGGACACCCCAATAGCATACATAGCCAAACAATTCACAAGAAAAGCTGGCACCTCAGGAAAAGACTGCACCCTAGGGACAAACTCAGAACTCTTAGAAGCCAAGACATCAGCACCACATTCTACTCCCTAAAGATATGCTTAATCGAACATCTCCAACCAGCTTGAATCTTTAACTTGCAACAACTAATAAGGTTGAAAAAGAGGTGTGTGGAAATAGTAGAGCTAGAAAGAAGAGCCACAGCCACACGAGTCACTTTCCACCTCCACAAAACAAAACCCAGAACTCCCAAGCCAAATGAAGCCCCCAAAATATGCCCCACAACTCAGCTTCAAGAACAGAACCAACACCCAAGTTCACAGAGAAGCCCTTAATCCAAGCACCATAATTATCTCTTAAGAGACCACCAGCACCAATAAACCCAGAAACACTATTACGACTTCCATTTGTGTTAATCTTACAAATTCCATAACTAGGAGTTATCCAATGATAATTGGTTCTCCAAAATTATGATTAACTCTTTTCACAGCAATTAACCACTTCTTCTTACACGCAATTTATCCTTGGCATGAGGCATAAATATAAACATATAAAAAGACCTTAGGTTCAATGAGAACTTCACACAATCACACAAACCCCTAAGAGTATGGCGTTTACCTTAGGCTCATTCATGAATTCAATCACAAGAAGCAAAACTCATATTAGGCATGGCGTATACTCTAACATGCATCAAATTACTTAACCAAAAACCTAGATGGTAGCTAAGCATCAAGATGATTAGTTAAGAAAATAAGCACAATGATTAAATTTCAACAACATGGAAATTCTAATAGCATGACATAACTAAGCTTTGAATAATTAGAATAGGGTTACATTGTGTCTTAGTAAAAGATAATTAGTTACTCATAATAATGGTAACAAAGAAAAAATAAAACACGGAGAAAGAGATAAGAAAAACCCTTAGAGTTTAGAGGCACAGTCGCTCTTCCTTGCTCCAAGGTTGAATTCTGAAATTTATGGTATGTTCTCCTTAGTCCCTACGACCTCCCCCTCTTAGAGCAATTCCACTAGTTGCCCTTAGCCAGGGCAAGGGGGGGGCTAGGGCAGTCACTATTCATGTGAATAGTGGCTGCCCTTGCAAAAAGCAATTTACGTTTCCAGGAGTTGCCCTAGTCAAGGGCAAACACTATTCATTTTTTTGTTTTTTTTCACAAATTTTTTTACTTAAATAATTAATTTGGACAATATTTTCGATAAGATTTTTGGGTTCCTACGTGTCAATACTATTCATATCTCATAATCGGATAAAATTTTCGGATAAGATTTTCGATTTCTACGTGTCAATACTATCCAACACGTCGATAGAAGAAGCCATAAAGATTGTATGAAAAAATAAAACTAGAAAGTGAATGAAATGTTGAGTAAAAAGTGAATATTAGTAGAAGTAGAAGAAAATGTATGAGGATTTGGTGTTGAAAGTGAAGAGTATTGGTAGGTATTTATAGAAAAAAATTCCAGTATTTTTTGATAATTTTTTAAAAAAATTTCGGAATTTTTTCATATTTTTATTGCAAAAATATTGAGAGCCGTTGGATTGGAGAGAAAATAACAATTGGAGCGCTCAGACGACGACACGTGGCCCAACAGTAAAAAAATTTAAACTGCGCTCGCTGACGTCATCTTGCCCGAGTTTTGGACTTGGGGCTAGTCTTGCCCGAGGGCCAGCCCGAGTTCGGTAGGGCCCCATGCTGCCCGGGCTGCTTTCAACTGCGGAGTTGGGTTTTTCCCCCAGCCCGCCCTAGCCCCCCAGCCCCATCTGCTGGAATAGCTCTTAAAAGAACCTAAAACCTAGTTAGAATGGGCCTAAACAAGTGGCCTTACACGAATACTTGATTTCCAAGTTCAGTTCCTAACTAGAAAAGGTAATTAAGCTAAGTTTCCTAAAACTTCCAGGAAACTGCACGTGATCCTCTT
This sequence comes from Prunus fruticosa, assembly GCA_018703695.1. Classification (NCBI taxonomy): domain Eukaryota; kingdom Viridiplantae; phylum Streptophyta; class Magnoliopsida; order Rosales; family Rosaceae; genus Prunus; species Prunus fruticosa. The sequence continues at coordinate 21,838,861 of CM031920.1, read as the reverse complement.
TGTGAATGCGATTTGAACACCTACCTGACCACCAAAAATTGCGTACGACTACTCTTTGGAAATCTCTAGATGTCTTCTTTTCAGCCATATGTCGTATGCCTCAATCCGATGTCGTATGAGTGAGTTATGGCCAAAATACCCCTCCTGACTCAGGATTCTCCTTAGCAGTCTTCAAAAATTATGAAAATATTTATGGACAAACTTCAAGATTATGTCTTCCATCTCCAATTGGAATCATGTCAAACTCTATTACGAGGAATATTTGGCGAATTTATACATTTCTTGGCTCATAAGCTGAAAAATCAAAAAATAACTAAACTCAGCATCTTTAGTTCAAATTAATTCACAAAATTAAGTCAAAAGGATATAAAATCATGTGAAATTATGAACATATCTACAAAGGAAATGATATCATCAGAGCAAACCCCCCCAATAATCCTGGTAGAACATAGCTGGGAAACCATCAGGTCCTGGGGTCTTTAATATACAAATAGCAAGCACACTACTCTTGATCTCTTCAACAGAAAAAGAACAACTTGCAAGATCAACCTCTTCAAGGCTAGGAAACAACTGAGGAAGCAAAGCATAGTCACCAACCATATAAGAAGCACAAAACAACCGTTGAAAATAATTAACAATAATATGTTTCATGTTCTATTTCTCAGGAATCCAATCCCCAAAATCATTATGTAGCCCTTCCAACTGATTCCTTCTTCTTCTAACAATTGTAGACAAGTGGAAGAATTGCGTATTCCTTTCCTCTTCTTTAAGCCAAGTATTCCTGGACTTTTGAAGCCAAATAGTCTCCTTTTGATCCAAAAGTAAATTGTAATCTTTAGTAACCTCAACCTCAAGCTCACTAAGGAACAGATTATGCTCAAGACAAAGCTTCCTTTGAATTCCTGCAAGTCTTGCTAACAGTCTCCTTTTCTTTGTAAATAAACACCCAAAAACCTGCTGATTCCAAATACCTAGCGGAGCCACAAGACTAGCTGTTCTATGCAAAGCATAACCATCACCAGAGCTCTAAAGGTTCATAACAAATTTCGTAAAATCAAGATGAGACATCCACATAGCTTGAAAACAAGAAGGAACATTTGCTCTATTAGGATGATGTTTGGAATCAAGGCTCACCAAAATGGGACAGTGATCAAAGTTCACCCTAGGAAGATGCAAAAGGTGAGCCTCAAGGAACAACAGAAGCCAATCAATATTACAAAGGCCCCTATCAAGTCTCTTCCAAATAATTCCCTCAACATTCTGTTTATTACACCAAGTAAATTTTTCCCCAGGAGAACCCTAGGTCAACCAAATGGTTACGATCAATCCACTCAACAAACCTTTTACCACCTTGATCCAAATTACCCCCATATTTCTCATCCACACTCACAATATCATTAAAATCACCTAGAACAAGCCAAGGCAGATTGGAAGCTTCAATAAGACCATCAAAGTACTTCCACAAATCTTCTCGAATCCCAAGGCAAGGGTTTGCATAAACAACAGTGAGAAGCCACCTATGATTCCTCAAGGTTACTAAAGCAGTGATAGATTGGCTAGAGTGAGCAACAACTTGCAAAGAAACAGAATTCCCATTCCACAACAACCAAACACCCCAAAAAAACAGGAGGCATCAACAATATGGCAATGAGGAAAACCCAAACTCTGGGCAACATTGAGAGCCCTAGGGCCACTTATTCGAGGCTCGAGAATAGCAAACACTTCAATGGCATAAGCCTTTTTTTAAATCCTTAATAGTACTAGCACACCTATCTTTACTAGCACTTCTAACATTCCAAGAAATAATATTCATCATAAAATGATAATAAGGAGGAAAAATATTAGGCACAAACCTAAATCTACACATGCTCAGCCTCCACAGCTGCAAAACCATCATGATCAGAAGAGCTATCACCTTCTAGTTCAGGATCAGACTCACCATGTTCAGAGAAATTACCCTGAAGATCCATATCACTCACATCAGAAGGCTCAACCTTATTAATTCCCATCTCACTCATATCAGGAGGTTCATGACCAAAAAATAAGCCTCCCTTACCCAAAGGCAACTTTGGAAAAAGAGAGCCACCCAAATTAAAAGAAAACTTCCCCTGAACATCAACTTGAACATCAGAACCATTGACTTGCAGCCCACAGGTTCAATCTCATGACAAGAAAAAGGTTTAGCCCCAGCTTTGCTCTTCCAAGGCCTCTTCAAAACAGAACCACTTTTAACAATACCACCACCAGATGTAGCTACTACGGAATTGGTAATGTCCTTAAGAGGTTTTTTAAACACCCATGTGTCGAAGTCACAAGAGGAAGAAGAATTCACCCCAGCACTTTTGGCCTTAGCAGAATATGTATCAACATAAGAACCCTGTCTTTTAGAACTAGAACCACTATTCTTAGCAGGAGTAAATCTCTCCATATCCTCTTCTTTGCCCACCTCCTCAGTTAACACATTGAAACGAGAACCAAAAACATGACTAACAGCTTTAGCACCAGCATCCTTTGTATTCCTCTTGCTAAGCTCAGCACCTTCCCTATATCATTTGTGCTATTCTTCCTAAAATTCCTTGGCTTCAACAACATCCATTCCCCGTGCATCTTTGCTGGAACCTCAGCCTCATTTGTAACAATATCCAAATTCACATCATCAACCTGGACATTAGAAATATCCTCCATACACTCAGGATTATCCCGACTTCGAAACCTACTGTTTGGCTTGCAAAATAATAGGGCAAGTATCTCTACCATGCCCATAACACCCACATTCAAAGCAAACCAAATTAATCCCCTCATACATAACCCCATAAGCACGGCCTTCAATCTCAATGAAAGGGGCGAGAGGCTTAGCCAAATCAAGTTCGACACAAATTCGAGCAAACTTACCACGAGCTTGACTGAGAGTATGAACATCCACCTTGATAGTAGCACCAACAAGATTTCCAATTTTTTCCATGACATCAGCACGAAAATATTCAACATTCAGCCCATTAATTTGCACCCAAGCTGTCATATGGGTGATCTTCTCCTCATTTGCATTAAACCCAGGCTTCCATTTCTGTGTCACAATGTATTGGCCAGCAATTTGCCAAGGACCACTAGTAAGCACGTATCTCATATCTTCGTCATAAAGGAACTTCACAATGAAATAGTTATTCTCTAGATCTATTAAGCTTATAGGACCCTTAAGTTCCCATCTCTGGAGAAGACAAGATCTGAGAAAGGTGTAAACTAGAGGACGACCCATGAGCTTAATAATTAGAGCAGAACGCCAAGGCCGATACAAAGAGTTCTTTACTTTGTTCTGAACTGGATTGAGGGAATTGCCTCTTGCTTAATCACAACATCATCATCGCCGAACACCATCTGATCCTCCACCATACCAAAATCCCAGAAACTTTATCCTTAAAACTCATCGGGATTGGAGGAAGAGGGGAGACGGCTTGTCCAATTCCAGTCCCGCGACATCCAACATCTCCTGGGTACGAGCTCTCTTCTCACCAGCAATAGGGCCATCTTTAAGAGAACAACCCACCCCAACAAAGAAAACAAACTATGGCATCACAGAAGCCGTTGTCGACGACGGCTGCAGTCACAAACCCTTAGCAAATGCAAAACTAGTGAGGAAACAGAGAAAAACTTCAAAGTGCGTGAAGCACGTTCTTTTTCATTTCACTTTTCCTTTCTTAATGTAAGTTTTTTTTTATTTTTATAATTACCAAATTGACATGTACATTTCTTTTCCTCCATACCAAAGGCTTTTTGTTTATTATTAAGGTTATAAATTCCATCAATTTATGTATAATTGAGTCTTTATTTGTATGCAAACACAAAGAATTTGATTAATATATCAATAACAACCACCGACCACCACTAAGTTGTCTTATGAGTATTGTTGTTATTTTAAATTGTTAACTTTAGTTGTTTGTGCAAAATTGAGGTTGTTATGAACAATATCATGTAGTGTTGCCCATTGCACATTAAAAACCATATATAAATTTAAATATATCTATACATCAAATAGATATCCAACACTTCCATAAATCACAAATTTTCCAACCCCACATATGATCCATACTTGTCTTTAAGCAACATACTAGCAACAAAAATACATTTAAAATGAAGTGAGAATGCTTATTTCAAACAAAAGCCACTCTAACATATGACTTGCTCATTCATCTCGAACTTTGTCCAATTGTGTTTTGGTGTAGATGTCCTTCCATTTCATAAGTCTCACATACTGAAATAAACACGAAAAGAGCATATAAAATGGAAACATAAACAACTGGAATATGAACATAAGATTAAAAAGTGTAAGGTACTAAATTTGTATAAGATGCCACTTCAAATTGCCCAATATACAGATTTGCAAAATCATATAGGTGAGCAGTTCATATTCAAGATAAAATTGAGATTTCATTGTATAACTCAACCAACACAAAATTTTTCCAAAATCCATATATGAAAAATCATATTCTTGAGCGGTTCATTAACAAAAATCAGACATACAACTAAAATTTTAATTCTCTTTCCATTATCCACTTAACTTAAGTGAAGCCACTAATTATTATATAATCTATAACAGCATAAAACACAAAAATGGAAGATTTATCCTTTTTCTTGCCTAAAATTCCCAACAACCAAATAGAGGATAGATAGAAAATAACAACCCAACAAACAAGCTAACAATGAAATTTCTCAATGACACCCAAAGAAAAAGCAATACCCATGAAAAATTACCTTTGAAAAATGTTGCAGAGAGAGAGAGCATATGAGAAAAGTAGAAGAAGGAATAAGAGAGGTATCAAAAAGGAGAGATCAGAAAAACTTGCCTGGGAGCAGTCGATGTTGAACGAAGGAGAGGCAGAGTCGCGAATGAGAGAGAGGCGGAGTCGCATGTTCTCAATTCAGCGAAGGGCTTATTTTGCGAACCGAATTTTAGGCTCTCTGTATACGAAGAGTGAGTGAGGAGGTTTTTTTAGTATTGGACTCCACAATCCCATTTAACTTAATCCCCCGTCTTACCAACACATGGGCTTCAAGTCCTATTTAGCAGTCCAAGGGTGTGAGGACTACCAAACATGCCCCTATCGTACTAATTAGTTCATTCATGAAGTCCGTTAGAGATGCATGCTCTTATAATCGAACCAAACAGAAGTGCTTTCGAATAGCAATTGACCTCAAGTATCAAATTTGAGCTAGCTAAATTTGCTCTTTTTAAGAAAAATAACAAAAAGAGAAGCTATTTTTCATCAAGAACAGCTTTCGAGTAGTACTTGAACCTCTTAAGTGAACAAGCATTGTGAGAAGAGTGATCCAAACAAGCCATTTGAAAGAGAGAATATTTGGATATACCGTCAAGTAGTTTGAGTAAGAACTTGGTTTAAGGGAGGATATACTGGGGAATATACTGGGGGTGAGGAGGCACTTGATGATACCGCATAGTAAGAACTTAGCCTTTGATCAAGAAACCAAATGATACCACATAGCCTCTCCCATACCCTACTAACTACCAAGGAATCATCATGAAATCTCTATATGTTTATTGTTTTCCATTCACAGAAAATAATTTGCAGGGAAATCTGGATAAGGAGCATTCTTAATATATTCTTTATAGAGATTGAAATTAAAACGGCCACAAGTTGTCATACACTCCATGATCAATCCACATAACACCAGTTGCTTGGCAATTAGAACACACCAGAAACACAATACACATAGCAGACAAACTTATAGATGTATCCAGATAACATGTTCTGCCCTGAGCGTACAGGGAGATGTATTCTGCAGAGACTTGAGTTGCTGCAACAGCTCAGAAACCATGAATTTTGATGTTGTCTTTCTTCACAATGCCAGCCTGTAGAGAGAACGAGAATCGAGATCAGATTCCTCTAAATTGTTGCATTTTCAAACCATCTAATAGAACTAAGATGCCAAAAACTAGAAACAATCGAGCAAGCACTTCCACAACTTAACATGACCTATAGAACACATTTAACATAATCTAAACCATTTTTGGGACTGGTAACTACCTGGACGAGGAAGGAAGACACATTCTTTCTCTGATCACCTTGAAGCTGAATGACCTGTAGACAAACAAGATGACAATCAGACGGTGTCTAGTACAATTAAATTATAGCTTTTACCATATTAAACACACACCTGTCCTAGTTCTGGGTCCTGAACAACTGTACCATTGCAGCAAAATTCCTTCTTAAGGTCTTTGAGTATCTTGTTGTAGCTAAACTCCTTCTTCAATCCCTGCACGGTTGTCAGGCTTTTCCTGCCGTTTCTTTGCTGTATACGAATATGCACATACTCTTTTGTCCCAGCACCTGAGTCCTCAGCATTTGCCTCAGCAAAGGGATCTGAACCCAAGCATCAGTATTCAGATTAGATTAATGAAGGGAGTCAAAAGAAAGGATGAGAGACAAGGAAGCGAAGGAGGGTTGATATCCAAGTCTACAAACACATAAGACCTGGTGCAACAATCAAGAGAACTTAGGGGCTAAAAACATAAGGGGTTAGGCATTGTAGAAGTACATAATTCCTTTAAAATGACTGATTGGTGCCATTTTTCTCCAGTATAAAAAATAAAGTTATCCTATTTTTGGGTGAATTTTTTTTATTTCTCCTTGCTTTAGATTCTAAAAATGGAATGCTTTCCCACTCGATGTTTACTTATTTAGTATTCAACTATCCAGACTCAAACCTACGTACCTTGAAGTAAAGGCCACTGATTTAGAAGGGAGTAGCCTACCACCGCTTTTATCATAAGTTCAAGGAAAAATAATAAAATCTATCCGAGACAATGTGGGAAATAATCAACAAGGTTTTTATTCTGTGCTTCAAATGTATACCAATTAAAATGAGTAACAGACTAATAACGAAGTGGCAGCTAGAGTGCATGTGTAATGTTTAAAGAACCCCATGCCCAACCTTATATATTTCATTTCACCACACATACACATTGGTCAAGGTTGGTTTAATCAAATTATAGTACATAATCCCAACACCTTAACCAATGACTTCAGATTCATAAAATTAGTGGGAAAACCTAACCGTTTAGGTTTCTTTGGGTTGATCAGGTTGGTCAGATTTCTGAAGAGTACTAGTTGACACACTCGGTTGATATACAATAAAAACCAATTGCTCAAACAACAGTCCTTCTAAATTGCAGTAGTCTGACATGTTAGAGTCTAAAATGATCCCTTAAGCATTTGTGTATCCAAGTTGTCAACCAATGTAATGCCCCAGAGCTATCAAACAACATATCCAAAAGAATTCATATATAGAGTTACAAGCATGTCTACAAGCGCATAAACACACACAAATGAGTTATGAACAACACTGAACATACCAAAGGCGGTAGGAATCTGTACGTCGAGCTCAGACATGAAACTTGGTTGAGTAACCTAAGAGGGCCTGCTAACCAGAATGCTCAGACCTGGATCACATCAAAAAGAAAATCTAAATCACCACTTTATCTGACCAAGATAACCCAAGAATAAAGCCAACATAAGAAAGCACAGATCACATAATCCAAAAATTTATAACCCATCTATTTTTGTCAACTTTGTCATCATTAGGGAGTAAAAAGACTCTAAATCGAATACAATTGCAACACAGAAACATATAATTTTATAAAATCACAGTTTCTTTGGTCCCTTAATTTCTGACTTCCCTATTGATGAGAAACAGAACCTAGTTAAAAAGTAAAAATTGAAAACAAAAGAAAAACAAAAACACAAAAAAGAGGGTTAGAAAGACAAAGCACCCAAATTTTGTCTTCATATTAGTCAAATATATATTTTTTTTAAATGATTTTTTTTGTTTTCAGGTATTAGAGAAAAAACAGAGCTCCCAATGAAAAAAGTTACTTTTATCTTTTTCAGATCAGATTTTGAAGACTTAGAAGTAAATCATCTAAATAATAAAACTTTGTTCTACTCTCTCAGAACATCTTCGCTTCCTAATACTTCCATTCAAACAAAACTAAGAAACGATCCCCAATTTATGTACAAAATCCCTAAAATTCAGAGCAGAAATAAAACCATAAAAACCCTAAAACAGAGACAAACAGGAATCGCCGGAATTAAAGACCCAATTACCTGATCCGATAATTAGGGTCTTGGAATGGGCGATTCGGAAAGAGGAAAAACCCTAACCCCAAAAATCAGATAAGCCTGAGCTCTCTCGACCTCTCTTTCTCTTACTAGATTGCTGTTCGGGAAGACAGAAAAGGTGAATGGAAAATTTGCTTGAGATGGATATTTTGATAATAATAAGTTTATTTAATTAATAAAAATAAAAATAGGTAAACAGTGGATTCAGTCGGTTCATTTGCAATCTCGGACGTTTTCATTTGATAGTATACGCGCTGTCAAGGGAACATTTAAAGTTTGCATCGACAGGTGTCGTTAGGCGATAGCGAGTGTGGATATGAGTGTATTTACGACGGTGTGTGAGGTAAGGAAAGAGCCACAAGGTTTTGCGCTCCTCGTTGAAATAATGGATTTAGTCGGTCTTGTCTGTTCTGGAACGATCAATACGGCATCGTTTGTGGTTGGCGATTGACGTCAACGTTTCACCCACAGCAAACGTTAGGGGGAAAAATTGAAAAATACATGTCATCTTCCTAGAAAATCCCTAATCCCTAATCCCTTATTATTATTATTTTATTATTATTTAATACTAGTGTCGTATACTGCTTGCCTTGTTCCCTCAAATGAGATATTCCTCTTTCCAGTAATATGAAAAAATAATTCATAAAAAACACAAAAAATAAAAACTTCTACACACGTCATACTGCCTTTAGTTGAAATGTAAGAACTCCTACATAGAGCATTTCTAATAGCCTCTTCAACAGCTTTGGAATGCTAAAATAGGTAAGCCACATAAGAAAAAGAAAACTTCCTCCAACAAACTTGTCAAACTTAATCACCAAACCTGCAACTCCTTTCTCTCTTTTTCAGGACTGACAAGTTGACCTTCACTCTTCAAAATATTTAATTTTGTTTTGAAATAACAAAACCTACATTGAAAATGCTAAAAACCTACACTTTTTCTTTTTAAATAATAAATACATAGACTTTCTTTACATGTTTTTTTTTCTTCCCATAATATTGCATTAATTAAATTGAAGAGTGTATTAGGGCACAAATTATTAAAGTAGCAAACAAATATTTTCAAATTGTCACATAAGTCAACAAATTTTACTTTGAAGAGTTCAATTTGCTACTATTATTGGAGATATTTTTACAGGAAAGGAGAGAAGTATTTTCCTAATCTAAACACTTTAAATTAACCTAGTATGCATGAGAGGATTAGGGTGTAAAGAGGCAAAGAGGAGGGTAGTGAGCCGTGACCAACTCACACACCCACATCTATATTAACATAATCTACAATAGAGTATTTGAACTAGGATGTAAGAGCATCCACAATGATGTGGTGTGTAAAGCCACCTCTAGGGGATGTAAATATAACTTTTGCTTCAATTGGGAAAATGTAAATTGAAAGATATGTATTCGATTTTTTTGTGTTAATCAAAAGCAATTAAATGTGGGCCATTTATTTTCAAAAAGAAACAATTTAGGCCACTCATTTGGTGACCGTTAGTGGCTCTATTCCGCTAATTTGTACTTTGTCTTCCGTCGGGCCCGCCACTTTGCTTTTTTTTGGAGAGTATCCTTTTACTTGTGCATACATGGAGAGTGGAATCACCCTTTCAACTGCTCTTCTCTCTCCTCTCTCCTCTCTCCTCATTTCTTGCTTGTGGGGTTGGCAAAATGGATGTAAATTAGCATATTTTTTTATGCACATTTAGTGCCCAATGTAAATTTACAAGTCTTTACATCCTCCCACTGTAAGTAACTTTCGGTGGCAATATGTATAAATTTAGCATACAACCTTTACACATTATTGGATGCTCTAAAGAGGGAAGCAGTGAACCATGGCCAACTCACACACCCACATCTACTATTTCTTTTTATCTTTAATAAAAAATAAAAATATATTCTCCATTAAGATTTAGAAAATTATGAAATTGTTTTTAATTTTCTTCTTGATGATGAAATCATATTGGAAAATATCAATTCTAAATTATTTCATGACCTATAGTGAGATTATGAGACCTACCGTATATTTGGTTTATTTTTCTATTGCTGAGTATTTTAATATTATTTTGCATGATGCCTGGTGGACATTAGTTTACTAATTTCCTAGGTTCGTTTAACCCAAAAAATGCTAAACATTGTTATCAAGCAATCTTCCCTCCCTCAAATTTTTTGTCCTTCATTAACAACCTATAAAAATATCATCTTTTGTCCTTCATTAACCACCTATAAAAATATCATCAACTCTCGAGCCTAATTACCATCTAATTATAGTTAAAATCCAACCACAATGTCAAAGCTGACAACCCTACCAGCAACATTGTTCACAACCCTACTTCTGGTTAGTACATTAATCAGTACTTACGAGGATAATAGCACCACGATTAACGACGAACATCCTAATAATTGTACGAATTTCCAGATCGAGTTCCTCAGCAACTGTGATACGTTGCTCACGAGATCATGCAACGAGTCAACACAATGCAACGCGACATAAGCTCACGAAGAATGTTGCCATCAGCTGGAGGTGTTGGATTTGCAGCGTCGTTGTAAAGGGTTGTTGCCGGTGGAATTCAAAACTACAGGTTTTTGTTTGCACAGGATAATTTGAGAGAAATGATGAGGGTTGCAAATAGGATGTCTCTGACTTGCAACTTGCCACCCTTGTATTTCTACTTCATGCTGATCGACACGTGGTTCGATCCTAAAAACAAAGCTTTCTTTTTATTTTCTTTATTTTTTAATAAAATTTACACTGAAGAACAAAAGAATGCATGTTTTATACAAGTTTTTACGGAACGCAAGAAACTTCAACATGTCCCAAGAACAAAAGATTGCATGCCACAACTACACCTGAGAGGGACGGATCCACAGTGGGGTAAATGGGTCAAACGACCTTATAGACTCTAAGAAAATAAGCTCGAAGATCCTCCTGAGCTGACCGTTCCCATGAAATGCCCTCCACATATTTGATATATTTTTAAACACGCTGGCCAAAATGGCATCATTTTGGCCTAGCACTTATTCTTTTTTTAAAACAAGCTGGCCAACGTTTTGTGCCATTGAATTTGTTTTAAAAATGATTTGGCCAAAACAAAGTTATTCTAGTCCAGGTCTTTTTAAAAAAAAAACTAATAGTTCCAAACATTCCAAAACCCCTCCACCCAATCCCAGCCTCTCCGAAACCCCCATTCTTTTCTCCTCAACCCTAAATCCCCAATCTCCAACCCCTCCCCCCCAACCAAACCTTCCCCCCCATCTCCTTCATTGCCGCCGTAAAAAAAAAAAAAAATCGAACTTTTACTCTATAACCCTTTGAGGTAAGATTCCTGGGACCGTCTGTGCCTCTGCCTGAGAATACCAAACTTATGTGTGGTGTCAAGCAATATTTCTTACTTCCTCTATAATATTTTGCTGGTCTGAAGTGAAGCAATTAATTATGGCTCTGTCTGGATCAACCAACACAGAGCCACTATGCAAATTTATGATAAATATTGACCGTTATCTAAATCTGTCACTGCCAATATTTCAGAACTTTGTCCCCCATCCCGCTTCTTTTTTATTTTTTATTTTTTATAGCCATTATCATCCTTTGCTCCTTTATCTGAAGGTTTGTTGATACCAATACATTCCACATGCATACGTTACAGTTAAGTCATAATTAATATTAATGTATAAACATAGCTGTGTTCAAGCTCCTAAACGTATCCATTAACAGTTGAGATGGAAGGTTGGATTGGTTCCAGTTCCAATTGAGTGATTCGAGTCCACCAAACGTATACAAAGCACGTCTATACTATTTCTTTGAAAAACATTCAGAAAAACCGAGATCGCCGCGCGGCTATTATGTTTCTGTTAAAAACAAAATTGTGTATAGCCGTGCGGCTATACTATTTCTTAAAACCGAGTATAGCACGCGCATATACTTTGTTGAAAAATATTAGAAAATCCAAGTACAGCCGTGCGGCTATACTACTTCTTAAAAACCAGCTATACTATTTCTTTTAAAAAAAATATTATAAAAACCGATTGTTTTTAAAATAACCAAAGTATAGACGCCCGGCTATACTATTTCTTTTAAAAAGATTAGAAAAAACCAAGTATAGCCACTCAACAATACTATTTAATAAAATTTAAGCAAAAAGACCATTTGGTTGCATTAGTTTAATCTTTATAGATATTAATTTGGTATAGCCGGGCGGCAAAAATTTGGCAAATTACAACTTTAAAGTTTGGCCACTATATAATATTTTAATATATTTTATTTAAAATGTTCATATACATTATTTGTATTCAATAATATGTGAGAATGATTTGTATAATATGTGAATCTTTTGTGTATTATTGAAAATGTTGTAAACAATATGTGCATTAAATAGGAAAAATACGTATGTAAATGTTCAATACGAGATTCGAATGTTTGCCTTTTAAGATGTATACAAAGCACAGCTATACTACTTCTTTGAAAAAATTAGAAAAACCGCGCATAGCCCCGTGGCTATATTATTTCTTTTAAAACAAATTTATAAAAACATAGTACCTGCCCCGCGGCTATACTATTTCTTAAAAAACATAGAGTATAGCTGATCGGCCATACTAATTCTTTAAAACAAATTATAAAAACCGATATATTTTTTTTTAACCGCACATAGCCACGCGGCTATACTATTAAAAACAAATTGAAAAACCAGGTACAGCGGCCGGCTATATTGTTTCATAAAAAACACAGAGTATATTTCTTAAAAAGAGTATAGCCGTCCGGCTATACTGTTTCTTCAAAGAAATTGGAAAAAGCGAGTATAGCGGCTCTGCAAAAACCGATATTTTGAAAAAACTGCCTAGCCGATCGGCTATACTATTTCTTTAAAGAAAATTTAAAAACTGAGTATAAAAAAAACATAGTATAACAGCGCGACTATATTGCTTCTTTTAGGAAAACCAGGACACAGCCGAGCGGCTATACTATTTCTTTTAGGCATAACTCTCATTGTATTACCTGCTTTTGATACTCGTAATTAGTTAATGAATGCCAATGTTTTCTTTTACATATGGTTTTAAAAAGTAAATTTGACATTTGTTAAATGCTGAGAGCTAGCTGTTATTTCCCAATAATATACAAACGCAGTGATGCATAGAATGATCTCTACCTTAATCTCCCGCATAATTACAAGATTAACAAACTTGATTAAGTCGAATCCCACGAACAGTCAACCAAGAACAACTTGCACAAGCTACATACTAATAGCAGGTTTTATTTTCTTTCTTGTTTAATAAAATTTACACTGAAGAACAAAAGAATGCATGTTTGATACAAGTTTCTAGGCCACAACGCAAGAAATTAATGCCACAACAACTACAGTCTATAGGGTCTGGAGATCACCAACCAACACAGAGCCACTCTGCAAATTTATGATAAATATTGACTGTTATCTAAATCAGTCACCGCCAATATTTCAGAACTTGGTCATTAATGGTCCGCACCCCGCTTCCCTAATTTTTAGCCATTATCATCCTTTGCTCCTTTATCTGAAGGTTTGTTGATACAATTAAGTCCTAATATTAATCTATAGAATATGTATAAAAGAGTAAGAAAAGTATTTTAAATTTGTATAAATACATAGCTTTGTCCAAGTTTCTAAACGTATCCATTAACAGTCGAGATGGATGGTTGGATTGGTTCCAATTCCAATTGAGTGGTTCGAATCCACCGTTTTTTTTCATTTACTGATTACGTTACCAACCACTTTTCTAATTGGCTAATAAATATAGTACAAATAGTATTATTGTTTAGCATATTGCTCACACAAAATGTGATTGACATAAAAGCAGAAATATATCCCGTTATTGTGAAAGTTGGCCGGCAATATCCTCCTTTCAATACTCTCCATTGATTCCGGAGTCGCGCAAAAGGTCATTGATGAAATCATCCAAATCCCTTAAGAACGAGTTCTCATGATGATCTTTTCTCACAGAACCAGGAAGAGTTGCATCTGCTGCATTCTCAACCATTTGATCATGATCATGATCATCATGCGATGGGATCATGGGAGAAGCCTTTGTGCAATTGAATGTCTTAATGCCACGTTGATTATTAGGGTTAATCTTGATGCCACATCGTCCTTCCTCTAGAACCCTCTTGCTCAAATTAGTATTCCAGAAGTTCTTGATTTCATTATCTGTACGACCTGGTAATCTTCCCGCGATGAGGGACCACCTGATCATCACCATAATGTTAATTCAGAGAGATAAACATTATTAATTGTTTATCTTTGTTTGCATTGAAATTATAAATAAGTATTAATAGCTTGGAAGACCGTATGACGTGTCAAAATGCCATACTTGTTTCCAAGAAGCCTGTGCATTCTGATAATAAGGTCTTCTTCTTCGGGAGAAATGTTGCCTCTCTTAACATCTGGCCTGAGATAATTCAACCATCGCAGTCTGCAACTTTTCCCACTCCTGTTCAACCCTACAACAAGAAAGAGATGTTATAAGAAACTAAATACTTTTAGCAACATGGCTCGAAATATATATATATATATATATATACGAACCAGTTTTTTTAGCAACATGGCTCCATTTTCTTTCTCCATGTGTTTTGATGTAGTCAGCAAGGACTTTATCTTCCTCAGCACACCATGCTCCTCTCTTTTGCCTGTCTTTATCACCGGAAGGTTTCCTCCCCATCTGTCTCTCTCTCTTTCTCTGAGTATATATGGGTATATATATGGTGTGTGTGCCTGAGAGGAACATATATAGGTCCTTTTTTTTACTTGAATTTCCTAGCAAGTAATGTTTTTTGGAGTTAAAATAAATTCTTAAGATTTAACGGCACTAGTGCTATATATAAACCAAAACGAAATATCTACAACAATTTAAGTCCACAACGTGTGCTGGCAGTGGCACCGCCATCTTCAATGACTCTGCTATCTCGGTCAGTCTCATGAGCTATGCTGATCTCAGAGCATTATATATGGATAGATCAACCCCCAGGTAAAAATTATGCTAATTAGTCTTGTTTTACCACAATTAATTAAACTTTCCAAAATCAAACTTGTTTTTTTTTCTTTCGGCATAGCCTCTTTTGCCAGTTATTATACTGAGTTTTGTTTTGAAGAGAAAATGCATGTTCAAATACTGATAGAGGAATCACATTAATTTTATCATGACCAAATTATAACTGCTCATATAATAATTAATCTAAATATGTTCATCTAAGGTGGCCAAAAAGTGCAGACATTGACTTCAGCCAGTTGATTAGAGCGAAATGCGCTCCCCACTCTACACCTAAATTTGAATCATTCACACCCTCTAGTTTAAATTAAATTAAAGTGGAATATCGTTTTTCAAAAAAAAAAAAAAAAAGTGGCCAGAAAGTATAATCATTTTAGAATATATAATTTATTATGCAAGTTTTTCTTACTTTAGCTCGTGAGTCGTGACATAAGTTGTTCTAACATTTCACCGAATGTAGTGAATATGCAAGCTATATGCTGCAGGGACGGACCTATGCATATGCTAATATGGGCTATAGCCCAAGTGATTTGATCTTTTATAGCCCAACGCTAATACCCCAGCCCATTCAAGTGCACCCCACACACACCCACTCACGAGTTGCTTCACTCTCCTCAGCGCAACTGCTATATCTACTCGCTCATCAGCGTGTTACATTTCCTATTTATATCGGTGCACAATTCAATTTTCCAACATCAATTTTCTTTCTTTTTCTAAAAGTTTTTGTACTATTCAATTTTCCCTATAAAACCCACATATTTCTTCAAAATTTTCACATCACCAAAATCATTTACCACTCTTTAAGTTTGCTTAATTTTTACTCACAAAATTATTTATTAATTGCTTGTATATTCTTTTTATTAATCTCTCAACATCGTTATGAATATATTATTTATTAGTATATGTGTGAGAAACTTCACCCCCTTTAGACTATCACTTGTATTATAAAAAAGAATTAATGGCTTTTTTCTTGTAGTTTAATGTTGTTTTTATTCAAGGTTGTACTAGATGCATTTTGAGGGACTCATTATATTGCCCTAAGTATTTTTTGTTATCAATGAAATTCACTCATACCGTTGATGAATCTATCTTTTTAATAGGTTTATACGTAAGGTAAATTTAGCCCAACCCATTTTGAAATTCTGGGTCCGTCCTTGTAGATGCTATATACATGACATTTGGTATAACTTCTAATTTTGCTAAGCTCAAAAGACTTCAGAGAGAACAAAAAAGAAAATGGAGGAGAAGAAGAAGGAGGAAAACAAGGAAATATAACAGATTTTTGTGATTGAAGCTTATTTGTGTTTGTGAGCAAAAATCCCATATATCTTTTTATTCAACAATTGTTGTTCATATTTTTAGTATTAAATCTATTCAAACAAGTGGAAACTAAGTGTCACTAAACCAAATAGTTAAAAAGATAAATTCCGATATTAATACCGGCCAAATGTTGTAGTAAAATCAAATGAGTAAGTAGACAATATGTACGTCCCTTTCTCTTGTTTATGGGAAAACAGAACCGCTTGGGGACTGACTAATATATAAACATATATGTGTATACATTTTGCTGTTTTGTTGTAAAAAAGTGCACAAATTAGTTTTTAGGGTTACTTAATAATGTATTTCAACAATTGGAATTGTCTACGTTTTAAGTTATCCTTGCAAAAGTCATCTAAATCCGAAATTGTTTAATCATTAAAATTATTATTCTTGATGTGTAGGTTATTTGATCTTTTAACACGATAATTATATATTATATACGAATTAATGGATCATAATTTTCATCAATTCTGTCTAAGCTTGCATGCATGCGTGGTCATTATCAAGAATTCTATAGTGAGGGCCTTATTAGATAAAGTCATATCTTTTAATCGTTTAAATTAGTTCGTTGTTAGATCAAATTAATTAATTTAATCCAATAATTAAGAAATGGGACCTCATCTAAGGGCCTTATATAAGACTCTCACTTAAAACTTGGCAATTGAATCCAATATATCCAACAAATCTCAGTGTACAGCTACTTTTTTCGGTGAGTCTCCTCACCTAAAAAATAAAAAGAAAAAGAGGTGCACTTCGGCTATAATGGGGTCACAAGGCCCAAGCAGCAATACAAAGGACAGTTAAGTCCACTGGCCTATACAACTTAGCTACGAGCATTTCTACTTATTAGCTATGACAAAGAGCAATGGCAAGTAATGGTGGTTACTGTTCACATGAATAGTATATGCCATAACAATGTATTTTTTGTTTTTCCACCCATTGCCATGGCAATCCAAGGGCAATTACTATTCACATGAAAATTTTAATACATATGAGATTAATAAATAAAAAATTGATAGGTATTTATTTTAAAAAAATTAATTTTTGGGTAATTTTTGAATTTTTTAAAAAGTTTTTCTCTTGACTAGTGTCAGCACTGACATCAGTGCTCTCAAGCAACAGCTTGGGCTGTTCTTGCCTTCAAACCAACCTAGTCTTAGTGGAGCCCATCATCTGCCCCCGCCTGGATTTGATTGGTGGAGTGTGAGCCCAGGGAGCCTTTTGCCTTGACAATCCAAACCGGTGGAACTTCTCTAAGATCCAAAGAGAAACTCAAAACTCTTTATGAACATATTCTTCTTTCTATGTATGCAATTTGGGAATAACTTATCATTGTGCCGACATTAAAAAAAAAGTATTGTAAATATCAATAAATATGGGGGGAGGGTCCATTCAGTCCTGTTATGTAAGGGGGTTCCATTCGGTCCCGTTATGTAATTAATTTTTAATTAAATTCCTTAATGATGTAAAATGATTAAATTTGGGCGTAACCTAAATGTTATGTAGTTTAAAGACACAGCTAAGGAAAGTTTCTCTCACACACAACTAAGATGATAAAAAATTATGTACTAATAAGCATAAAGTAAAATAAATAAATAAAAATCAAGGATATATTGTGCTTAGTGCTTTCAAGTTATGATTTTTATAAAAGGGCAATAGAATTTTATTAGATGAATAAGAATAAAGGGTACAAAGGACATAGACTGTAAAGGGAGCCATACCAATAACAATATGGCAACTATGGGTAAAACTTCCCTAGTGATCCAAGCCAGTCAAAAAGCTGAAACAATCTGGAGATAACCACACTCTAAAATAACTTTTCTAAAACCCCTTTCAACCACTATAATATCCCTGAATCTAGTCCAATGACATAAAAGACAAAAACTAATAGCTAACCGACATGACTCTCTTAAAGAGACTATGAACACCCAGCAAACTCAACTAAATTTCTGGAATTTATTGACAAACTTAACCAAAATAATAATAAAAAACTACAACGTCAACAAAAGGAAAATCAATCGCCACTAATCTTCCTTCGGGGCATGAAATAGAGAGTGTGACCTTGTCACTCCAAGGCCTCAACACATTAATGAGAAGTGGATTTACCATGACCAAGCTACAACACCTCAATGAGTAACGTGGCAAGATGAGGCATAACAAAAGCAAGCCCATATATGAGACAATAGATCTGCCAAAAAAAGAGTATATTGACATAGGTCTACCAACATCCGAAGCACATCGAAGATCCAACGAGATCCACCTGGAGCGCTCTCTCTCTCTCTCTCTCTCTCTCTCCCTCTCGCAGTTAGGGTTTTCTGTTTATCCAACCAAGTTAAGATTTAATAATGTTTTAGTTGTTGATTGCTTTGTGAGATGGTTTACTTTCTGCTGGTAAGAAAATCATTCTTTAGCCCTTGGGGAATGAGATTTCAAACTTTTGATTGATTGCTTATTGGGGGCTTGTTGGATTCGTTGGCGAGCATGATAATCATTCGAGGCATCAAGTTCATTTACCAACGTTTTGATGTTGGGCAATTTCAACACAATTTTAGAAAGGCAGACTTTGTTTCTGATGCATTAGCAAATTCAGAACCATTTAATCTTTAATTGTCATATTTGGGAAGACACCCTACATATAGTGCATGTTTTTAATTTTAATGGGATTCAAAACTTAAACAAAAATACTAATCATACTACATTTACATACCATCTCTTTAAAGCAACTCCGAAGGGCAAGGGCAAGGGGAGGGTTGGGGGGGGGGGGGCAAGGGTTTAGGGTCGTTTCCAGCAGCAAAATGCAGCCCGGGCAAGCTGTGGGACCCAGCGAACCGGGCTAGTCCGAGGGCCAAAACTCGTTTTGGTGCTGACGTCACGATGACGTCAGCCCTGACGTTCAAAATTTTTTAACGTTGGCGCGTAAATTCACGCGCGCGCTCACAGTGAGCCAACGGCTCTCTTCCACGTGGTGCAAGTAGGGGTGTGCATCGAGACCGGAAAACCGGAACATCGAACCAAACCGGTGAAAAAAAACCGAAAAAAACCCGGTTGACCAAAAAAGTCAACAAACTTGACCGACTGGACCGAACCCGTTTCCGTTTTACACTACATCGACATCCTAACCGGAATCGAACCGGACCGGTCATATTTTTTTTATTTTTTTATTATATTTTTTTTTTACAAATTTTTAAAATATAATCTTATATTTTAAATGTTATAATCACTATTTTTCCAAGTTTAACTTAAAAAAATTTCTAAATGTATGAATTGGATTATTTGTTAATTTTTAAGTCAAAAAAATAAGTTATTTATTATAGTTTTTTAATTAAAAAAAATTAAAAAAATAATAAATTAATAATCCGGTAAAAACCCGAAAGGACCAGAAGGTCAAAATCGAAACCGGCCGGTTTTTGAAATTTTTTTTGCCTAAACCGGTTCGAACCGGATCGGATGAATAGTATCAATTTCGGTTTCGGTTTGAGGCCAGAACCGGACCGAACCGACCGCGCCCACCCCTAGGTGCAAGGTTGGCTCTCCGATTTGCTTTTTTCCAGGAATCCAACGGCTCCGATTTTTTGTACAAAAAAAAATTGAAAAACAGCTCCGCTATAGTGAGCCAACGGCTCTCTTCCACGTGGCGTAAGCTTGGGCTCTTCAATTTGATTTTTTCCAGCAATCCAACGGCTCCGAATTTGTTGTACAATAAAAAATTGAAAAACAATCGAAATTTTTTTAAAAAAATTCCAAAAAAATACTGAATTTATTTTCTATAAATACCAACAAATACTCTTCACTTTTAACACCAAATCCTCATTCATTTTCTTCTCCTTCTACTCAATATTAAGTTTTATCCCTTTCAAGTTGTATTTTTCTCTAGGAAATATTATGGGTTCTTCTAATGAAACCGGAGGGGCATGGAGCACGATGGAAGATGTTTTGTTGTGTGAGTGTTGGGTCCAAATTAGTCATTGTCCCGTAACGGGTAATGAAATGAAATTCTGTCATATGTGGAAAAACATTCATCAGGAATTTTGTGAAAGGGCAATGGGTTCGACCCCGTACGGAAATGGCATTATCTAGTAGGTGAAAAATTGGGGAAAACCATAGAAGTGGGGAAAACCTTAGCAATGAGGTAAATTATTTGTAATTTTCGTTTTATTAATATCTATGTCATTAATTTTTATTTAAATGTTTCTTGCAATTTATATATTTTATTGATATTTCTTGTATTTCCAATATTTATTTAAATGTTTCTTGCAATATTTATATTTTGTTAATATTTATTGCATTTCTAATCAATTGTTAAAATTTCTTGCATTTCCATTATTTTCTTTTTTATACATGTTGCATTGACAATATTTTTTAAAGTTTCTTGCATTTCCATTATTTTTTTTTATAGATTATGCAAGCACAAATGTGGTTTGGTGCTACTGGCCAAGGGAAAAAAAGCTTCACTCATACCCAATGTTAGGAGGCAGTGAA
Source organism: Prunus fruticosa (assembly GCA_018703695.1). Taxonomy (NCBI): domain Eukaryota; kingdom Viridiplantae; phylum Streptophyta; class Magnoliopsida; order Rosales; family Rosaceae; genus Prunus; species Prunus fruticosa. The sequence continues at coordinate 21,817,928 of CM031920.1, read as the reverse complement.
GAATTGTAAGAGATTCCAAATTATTCTAACGGGTCCAAAGGTGGTGTTGAACGAAACGCCACTCCATGAGACACCGACATTGGATTCACCTATGGATTCCCCGATGAGTCAAGACTCACCTATCGAAAGGGAGCCTAGGCCTATTGGGAGGAAAACGGCGAAGGCGAAGAGAGGAAGTAATTCATCGAAGAATGCATCTAAATTTTTGGAGGAAATTTCAAAGCACCAAGCCATGAGGATTGAAATGGATATGAAACAACAAGAGCATGATATGGCGGTTCAACTAGAATATGCAAAAGAAAGGGAGTATATACGCAAAGAAAAGGAGTATGTACGCCAAGAAAACATTGAAAAAAAGGATCGGGAAACCATGGCCATGAATACAAGCCATATGTCCCCTGAATCAAAACAATTTTGGAAGCTAGAACGAAGGGATGTTATGAGACGAAAGCTTTTTCGTGACGATGGACCTAGCAACACGAATTGGTTAAATGATCAAAACCATTAAGTTAGTTTGCTTGCCTTTCATTTCTTTTTTTTTTTGTTTAATAAATTAGTGGTAATTCATGTATTTTGTTTTCTTAGTTGTATTAATTTTCTTTTAATGAATGAAGAAAATATTCAACAAAATTCCTTTTTATTCAAAACATTCCATACATAAAAAAACAAACCACAACCAAAGCATACAAAATAAAACAACCACAACCAAAGCATACAAAATAAAAAAACCACAACCAAGGCATACAAAATAAAAAAAACCACAACCAAAGCATGCAAAATAAAAAAACTACAACCAAAGCATTTAAAAAACAAAGCATAACTAAAAATACAACATCAACATAATAAATTAAAAAAACGTCTTCACTTCACTTCATTCACCTTCATTGCCTTACACCGCCCATAAATGCTCCATCAAGTCAACTTGACGTTGTTCATGAATATACGACGATTGCATCTCCTTGTAAAGATCAATCATACGGGGCATGAAACTACCATCTCGAACCAACGGGTTATGTTGCACTGGTTCTCCATTTGGCCCCATGGGTTTTTCATAAAACCGTGTCAAGGCCGTGTTCATGGGATCTGCCTCATACACTTCATCAGCTAGATAATCATACTCATCCTCCACAATCATGTTGTGGAGGATGATACAAGTCATCATTATGCTCCTAAGCACCTCTTCGTCAAATAGACGCGCCGCACCCCTAATAATACCCCACCGCGCTTGGAGGATACCAAAGCACCTCTCCACATCTTTTCTGTAACCCTCTTGATAGGTAGCAAATAATTTTTGCTTGTGGGATCGGGATGTGGAATTGATTTGACAAATGTGGTCCACCTTGGGTAGATGCCGTCAGCTAGATAATACCCATTTTGGTAGATGGTTTGGTTGATTTCATATGTGACATTTGGGGCTTCACCACTCAATACATCATTAAACACTGGGGATTGACCCAGGACGTTTAAATCGTTTTGAGATCCGGCAACTCCGAAGAAAGCATGCCAAACCCATGTATCGAATCCAGCGACGCTTCAAGGATGATTGATTTCTGCCCTTTCCTGTTTCCGTAATCCCCTTGCCAAGCAGTTGGACAATTTTTCCACTGCCAGTGCATGCAGTCAATGCTGCCAATCATTGCAGGAAATCCTCGAATCTCAGCTTTTTATAGAAGCCTTTGCAGGTCCTTGGGCGAGGCTCTCGCAAGTAGTCCCTTGTGTATAGAGTTTCCACTGCATCACAAAATTGCACCAAGGCTTCCAAAATAGTGGACTTCCTCATACGGACAACCTCCACCTGATCGCAGATGACCCATACGCTAACATTCGTATTACTGCTATGAACTTTTGCTCGGGAAGAAGTCCCAAATTTTCAGCAAGTTTTCTTTTGAACAAAGTATTCATCATAATTGCAAATATCATGCATGATTTTATTGAATAAATGGGGTTGCATTCTATATCTCCTTCGAAAATCAACATCAGAGTACAGAGATTGTGGGATAAAATAATCTTCTAGAAGATTCTTACCCCGAGAATGTCTATGTTTGTCCACATTCGAGCGACGGCCTTCACGTGAACCACGGCGGCTCTGGTTTTCTTCCTCAAGCAAAGCCACTGCTATGCCAAGTTGCTCATCTAGTTCTCTCTCACCCTCTTGCTTGCAGCTCTTCTACGCATTCTTTCTCTAGTTTCTCGCTCTTGTCTCTCCAAAACCTCTTCTATGTCTGCCATTGAGAATGGAGATTGAAATCTAAAATATGAGAAATGGAAATGTAGAGAAGATATGGAAATCTGAGAATTGGAAATGTAAAGAAGATATGGTGTGGGAGGTATGAGGTGAGCCTCTGGTTTTATAGAATAATTTAGGCAGAGAGAGATGACACGTGACGCAATTTTATAGGGTGAAAATCTTATCTGAAATTTGAAATTCATTTGAAATTTGAAATTTGACATTTATCTGAAATTTGAATTTTGAAATGCAACTGAAATTTGAAATTTGAAATTTATTTGAAATTTGAATTTTGAAATGTATCTGAAATTTGAAATTCGAAATTTATCTGAAATGTGAAACCGAAAATCTTATCTAATATGAATAGTATTGGCACGTAGGAACCCAAAAATCTTACCCGAAAATATTATCCAAAATAATTGTTTAAGTAAAAAAAGTTGTCAAAAAAACAAAAAAATGAATAGTAGTTGTCATGGCAAGGGTTTGACTGTTGAAAACACACATAACTAAAAAAGGCAAGGACAACCACTATTCACATGAATAGTATCAGCCCTAGCCCCCCTTGTAGGGGTGGGCATAAAAACCGATAAACCGATTAAATCGAACCAACCAACCCAAACCGAACGAAAAAGAGTGTTTTTTGACCAAATCAAAAAAGTCAAACTTGGACCTGAACAGAAGGAATGGACCTGGACCTGAACCGAACCGGTAATATTTAAATATATATATATGATTTACACGTGGCCTCGTGTGATTGGCCAAAAAAAGAGGAAGTGTGAGGGTGCTTGCACCAGATCCCTTACGCAATTTTTTTTTTGCTGGAACCCTTACGCTACTCTCTTAGTCTCTCTTTCTCTCACTCAGTCTGAAACCTTCTCTTCGTTTTTGACCTAAGACCAAGCGGCGCCTCTGAGCCTCAATCTTCTTCTCTTCGTTTTTGAGCGGCGCCTCACCTCTCTATCTCTCGGCGCCTCAATCTTCTTCTCTTCGTTTTTGATCGGCGCCTCACCTCTATCTCTCTCGAGCTCGACCCCGCCTCACCTTTCTCTCTCTCAAGCTCGACCAGCCTCACCTCTCTCTCTCTCTTGCGCTCGACCCGCCTCAGCCTCAGGTCTCTCTCTCTCTCCAGCTCGACCCGCCTCAGGTCTCTTTCTCTCGACCCGCATCAGCTCTCTCTCTCTCTGATCGCGCCGCCTTCAGCCCTGCGATTTCTTCCTCTCCTGCGATCCTTCAGCCCCTGCGATTCTTCAGCCCTGCATCCTTCAGCCCTGCGATTTCTTCCTCTCTCATATCAGTCAAAGGTGATTAAATTTATGGTTTATTCTAGCATCATCTTCCTTTGAATTTAGGGTTTATTCTAAATTAAATATATGGTTTTTTTTCTTTTAAATTAGGCTTGTTGATTTGGTGGTTTGATCTAACAGATTGAAAATGAGGTTGGGTTTAGGGTTAGGGTTTTATATGACATCGATTTTCTAATTTTGCTTTCAATTTCTACAATCGGTTGATTGATGCATCTGCATTTGTAACTTTGGAATGAAATTGAACTAAGGAAATGTAAGATGTTAATTGGGTCCTTGCTATAAACAAACAAGATGTTAATTTTACTTTGGAAATCCCAATGTGAAAAACAGAGGAGAATAGTATCTGTATAAAGTTGTTTTTTCACTTAGTTCTGTGTTGTATTAAAAATTTCATTATGGTTATGAACCAGACATCTTCAAACTTTAGTAATTTTTTTTAAAAGAAAATTTATGAATTAATTCTTATATACTACCATGGCTGAATGTTGAGAATGGTATTTGTATAGAGTACTTTTTCCCATTGAAATTATGATTTGGATATGTGGTAAGATTGATTTTTGATTTAATTGATGAACCGAGTATGTGTACTATCATGGCTGAATGTTAAACAATTTACTCTGTTTCATACATTGGGATTGCCCCGTTTTATCATATGGTTGTGTTTATGTATTGTAGTGTTTATCTTGCAACTGAGGGTTGCTTTGAATATGGTTATTCTCTTAATTTGATTTGGTAAGTTTGAGTAGTTTAGAAGAAACCATGACAAAATTTTGTACTTGCACTCTTCTAAAATCTTAGTGCACTATAAAAGGTGACACAAGTTATTTCAGTTAATTGTTGGGGATTCTGAGAAAGATAGATAGATAGATAATTAGATAGATAGTTCTTTTCGCAATGGCTGATGTTGAAAGTTTTGAGAAACTCAAAGCTACCCAGGAATCGTTAAAGGCTAGCCTAGAGAAATCTACAGCTCTTTCTTCAGCTATTGATGAAACTTGGGTCTAGGATTTTGAAAATGTCTTTTTGGTTTTAATTTTAGGAATGTTTTTTTAGAGCAATGGGTATTTGGTTTGAATTTACGAAAGGAATGAAGCTTGTTTGTAACCTAACCCTTTTTTTTTCATTCACAGTTGTTAAGCATTGTTGCTGCCTGCGAGCTTTGAAAGTTTGGAAAATTTTGCTTAAATAAAGGTAAATATTCGTTGCTGCTGCTAATCTAATTAAATCTGTTTAAATCTGTTTTTGTAATATGTTTAAATCCGTGTTTGTAATATGTTTAAATCTGTTTTTGTAATCTGTGTTTGTAATATGTTTAAATCTGTTTTGTAATCTGTTTTTATAATCTGTTTTTGTTATATGTTTTTGTAATATGTTTTTGTATTCTGTACCTGTGTTTATAATCTGTTTGCAATTCTGTCTTTGGATAGGAAAATCTGTTTGTAATCTGATTTTTGGATAAGATATATGTTTAGGGAGTTGTATGCATAGGAAAATCTGTTTTGACAGTTTCAATGTGTTTTTTTTAAATAGGATATATGTTTTAATATGTTTATGGGTAGTAAAACTTTGTTTGCCTGTATTTAAATATGGTTTTAATCTGTTTATAAATAGGAACCTGCTTCTAATGAGGCTCAAATGCATGGGAATGATGGTTCTCTACCTTGTAGTGATGCTGTTGTACCTCCTACCAGCAGCATCACAAAATCCAACACCATCACCATTAGAACCTAGTACCAAAAAAAGGAAACCTTATAAGAAAGAGAGTGATGTGTGGGAACACTTTGAAAAATATGATTTGGTATTGGATTTGAAAGGGGTAGATGGGACTAAAAGAAAAGAAGTTGAAAAAAGGGCTAAGTGCAAGTATTGTAGTGCTACTTATGCTAGTGATACCAAGAAAAATGAGACTAGCAACATGTGGAAGCATCTAAACAAACAATGCTTGCAATATCCTTATAGGCACAGGATAAGAACATACGTACGCTCGCATTTGATGCATCCAAGGGTAATGCTCTTGTTTCTAGGAATTTTAACAAAGATGATTGTTTGGATGCTTGTATTAGGATGGTGGTTCGAGATGAGCTACCTTTTAGTTTTGTGGAGGGTGAAGGGTTTAGGGAATTTTGTAGTGTTGCATGCCCACAATTTAATCCACCCTCTCGTAGAACTCTTGGAAGAAGATTTCTAGAAATGTACACAAAAATGAAGGAGAAGTTGAAAGTTGACCTTCGTTCACATAGAATATGCCTTACAACCGATACTTGGACATCGGTTCAAAATGTGAATTACATGGTGTTGACTGCCCACTTTGTGGATTTCGACTATAAAATGCACAAAAGGATCCTAAATTTTTGTGTAATTGATAGTCATAAGTGGGAGAACATTGGGAAATTGCTTGAAAATTGTTTGGTTGATTGAGGACATGAGAAGATACTCACAATTACTGGAGATAATGCAGCTGCCAATACTAAGGCAATTGAATATGTGAGGAAGAAGATAAATGGGTGGAAAGATTCGAATAGTGTGTTAGGAGGAGTTCACATGCATATGAGGTGTAGTGCTCATATAATCAACTTGATAGTTAATGAGGGTTTGAAGAGATTAGAAAGCTCAATTGTGGCAATCCGTAATGCGGTCAAGTTTGTGAGGTCCTCACTTTCTCGGTTGAGTTACTTCAAAATGTGTGTTGAGACCGAAAAAATAGAGTGCAAGGGGTTGGTGGTGATGGATGTGCCCACTAGGTGGAACTCCACTTATTTGATGCTTGATGCGGCATTGAAATTTCGAAAATCTTTTGATAGAATAGGGGATGATCCCGATTCTTCCTACTTAATGTACTTCAAGGAAGATGAAGGAGATGATGAGAGAATTGAAGGCATTGAAGGAAGTGGGAAATGGAAGGGAAAGTCTAAGACTAATAAGAGGGTGGGTCCACCTATTGATGAAGATTGGGAAAAAGCCGTGACATTTGTGATGTTTTTGAAGACCTTCTATGATGTTACTTTGAAAATTTCAGCTTCTTTGCATCCAACATCACACTCAACCTTCCATGACTTGCTTGCCATAGATGGGGAGATTCGGGAGTTGTATAGATATGATGTTACAATTCCTATTGAAGAACGGACAGCCATGGATACTCTTTTAAATGATATGGCAGCATCAATGAAGAAGAAATATGATAAATATTGGGGTGAACTTCATAAAGTGAACCCATTCTTGATGATAGGAGTTGTGATTGACCCCCGATTCAAGCTTCGCAATTTGAAGCACATCTTTGAAGAAATATTTGAAAATGATCCTACTTGTGATAGATTGGTGGCTCAAAAGACAAATGAGGTGAAACAACTTCTTATGAATATGTATGAAGTGTATAAGCCTAGTAGCAACAATATGGGTGCTACTAGTACTACCAATGAGAGTGGTGGTAGTATTAACAATGAGAGTGGTGGTAGTACTAACAATGAAACCAACTCTTCTTTGGTTTTTGGAGGTCGTAAAAGAAAAACCATGATGGAAAAGTGGAAAAAAAATTCAACAAGAGAGTGAGAATGTGGTTATAACACATGAAGTGGATAGGTACTTGTTGGATCCACTTGAATCCATTGATGAGGAGTTTGATATACTAGGGTGGTGGAGAATAAATGGGCTCAAGTATCCTACTTTGGCATCAATTGCAAAGGATGTGCTTGCAATCCCTACTTTCACAATAGCTTCGGAGTCTTGTTTTAGCACAAGTGGGAGAGTGATTGACTCGTTTCGAAGCTCATTGTCTCCTAGGATGGTTGAGGCTTTGATTTTCTCTCAAAATTGGATAAGGTCCGAAGATATATCTTCATTGCAATATGTGTCAACCATTGAGGAGATGGAGTTTTATGAAGCAATTGAAATGGGTAATGTTTTCATTTGTATAAGTATATTTGAATCCGATTATTTTCTCATTTTTATGTGTTCTAACTCAAATTGGTTTGATTTATTATATTATTTTTTGTAGAAATGGGGAGTAAAACATCCACAACAAATTTGAATAAGACTCTCCCTTAGTGTGATGAAGATATGTTGGAAGGTTATTTTCTTGCATCTTGTTTTAATTATGATTTGTTTATGGTGAAACTTTGTGTTAATTCTTTTAAGTGTGATGTAGGTTGCTTTGTTATGGCTTTTGGAAGAATGGAGGCAGCTGATTTTTTGCAAGGATAATATCTTTAGACTTTATGTGTATTTTTGTGATGGGTTGTAATATTTTATAAGTTTCATTTGGATTGCTTGCTTTATTTGTAAGTTATTTTTTGTAATGGTTTGTAAGTTTCATTTTGTAATGGTTTGTAAGTTTCATTTTGTAATTGCTTGCTTTTATACATTGAATTTGCATGCTTGGAATGATGGATTTTTATAGGTTGAATTTGCATAATTTTAGGATTTGAAAGGGAGGTGAAAATGTGATTTGGGCTTGTTAATAAGAACTTATTAGGTTTTGGAAATTTGACAACAAAAAAAGGGTTTTAGCTGAAAGAGAATTCGATTTGGGCTTTTTTTTGGCTGAAATTAAATATAATTTGGGCTTTTGAAAATATAAAATTGGGCCCAAGCCCAAACCGATCAAAAAGGCAGAATCGACCCAAGACCCGGAGCCCATTTTCCGTTTGGCTCAATTTCGGGTTTTCATTTGGATCTGACCCATTTCAGAACGGAAGTCACCATCGGTTCAGCTCCACGAGTCAACCAAATCTGGACCTGACCCGAACCGTACCCAGGCCTACCCCCTTGCCATGGCAAGGATTTGCTGCTGGAAATGCTCTTAACAAACGCAGTCCTTATTGTATTATAAAAAAAAAAAAAAAAAAAAAAACCTTTTATTATATTGGTGGGTTCCCCGAGTTAGTAAAGGTGAAACACAACACAACGTAGCCTAGCAGTATCCTTTCCGTGCTTTGCTAAAATACCAATGTGGACAGAAGAGGCCCTCCACCTAGCTTTTCTATATTCTTCTCATAAGAAAAGTCGCGAACCTTGCCGTGCCCGCCAGAGAAACGAATCATTCTTGACACGTGGCGCAGTCCCATTGGGTTGGGGGTTTAATGTCACCTTCATTAAGTCGGCAATCGGTCCTATAAATGAAGGCGCTTTTCTGTGCCAAGCCCTTCATTGTTGAAGAAAGCAAAAGCAAAGCGAATTACCTGAAGCTCATCAAAGTTCTCTCTAACTCTCTCTCTCTCTCTCAAGGTTCGTATTTCCTATGTTGCTGATCTGTTTCTTCAATATTTTCTTCAGTTTGATTTTGTAACCGTATCGTTGTTAATAATCAAGATGCCAATTTGTTGTTTTTAATTTCGTCAATATTTTCTTTGGTTCGATTGTTTAATCCTGTCGTTGTTAATAATCAAGATGCCATTTTTTTATAATCAATTTGTGTACGAAAATTGGTTGGAATCTTGTAGATCTGTATGAAATCCTAAATCTTCGCCTGATTTAATCAATTACTTTCGAGGAAACAAGTTATGTTTAATTGTATGAATTCCAAGGAACAATAGAAATCTATCAGATACAAGTTGCAATTTTGATTTTAGGGTTTGCTTTGTAATATAATTTGCAGCTCTCCGCAAAAAATTTTGTATCAATTTTTTTGTTTCGAATCATTGCATGTATGTGTGAAATAAGTTTTGTTGATAAAATTGTGTATTGTTGTCTGATTTTAACAAATCACATTCCAAGATGCAAACTTTGTTTATTTCAAGGATCAAATCTGATTCATGATTGATTTCCATATACAGATGCAGATCTTTGTGAAAACCCTCACCGGAAAGACCATCACCCTCGAGGTTGAAAGCTCTGACACGATCGACAATGTCAAAGCCAAGATCCAAGACAAGGAGGGTATTCCCCCGGACCAGCAGAGGCTGATCTTTGCTGGAAAGCAGCTTGAGGATGGCCGCACCCTCGCCGACTACAACATCCAGAAGGAGTCCACCCTCCATCTAGTGCTCCGACTCCGCGGTGGAATGCAAATCTTTGTCAAGACTCTCACCGGAAAGACCATCACTTTGGAGGTTGAGAGCTCCGACACGATTGATAATGTCAAGGCTAAGATCCAAGACAAAGAGGGCATCCCACCAGACCAGCAGAGGCTCATCTTTGCTGGGAAGCAGCTTGAGGATGGCCGCACCCTGGCTGATTACAATATTCAAAAGGAATCAACCCTTCACTTAGTGCTTCGTCTTCGTGGGGGTATGCAAATCTTTGTCAAGACACTTACTGGGAAGACGATAACCTTGGAGGTTGAAAGCTCGGATACCATAGATAATGTCAAGGCAAAAATTCAGGATAAGGAAGGCATTCCCCCGGACCAGCAGAGGCTAATCTTCGCTGGTAAGCAGCTTGAGGATGGCCGCACCCTTGCTGATTATAACATCCAAAAGGAATCAACTTTGCACCTGGTGCTTCGGTTGCGTGGTGGTATGCAAATCTTTGTGAAAACTTTGACTGGGAAGACAATTACTTTGGAAGTGGAAAGCTCAGATACTATTGACAATGTGAAGGCTAAAATCCAGGACAAGGAGGGTATCCCTCCAGACCAGCAGAGGTTGATTTTTGCAGGCAAGCAGCTGGAGGATGGAAGGACCCTTGCCGACTACAACATTCAAAAGGAGTCGACCCTGCACTTGGTGCTCCGTCTGCGTGGTGGGATGCAGATCTTTGTGAAGACCCTCACTGGGAAGACGATAACTCTGGAGGTGGAGAGTTCTGATACCATTGATAATGTGAAAGCTAAGATTCAGGACAAGGAGGGCATTCCTCCGGACCAGCAAAGGCTCATCTTTGCAGGTAAGCAGCTGGAGGACGGGAGGACTCTTGCAGATTACAACATCCAGAAGGAGTCTACCCTTCACCTTGTCCTTCGTCTCCGTGGCGGTTTCTGAATTCTGAATGATGCTTGTGGTTCCATCCTTGTCTGAGCAGTGAACAGTGACTATTTTAAATTCTGTAGTTTTATATTTCGTACTCTTTAATTGGCCAATAGATGGGTCACCAGAAACTATTTTGTTAATAAATAAAAATGCTTTATATGCATATGCTCTGTTTCTTTTTGCATTTGGATTTTTTCTGTTTTAGATGCATCTATATTGCTCCGCCTTCACCTACTCCCTCCGCCTCCGTGGTGGTTTTTAGATTTTCGTTGATGCTTGTCGTGCCATCCTTGTTTGAACGGCAGCATTAGCTATAATAACAATTTGTGTGGTTCTGTATTTTCATGGTCTTGAAATGGCTGATGGATGGATGGCTTATCTTATTACTCTTTATTTAGTAACCAATGAAATTCCTTTTTATGCACTTCTGTTTGCATTTTGTATGTTTTAGTTTATATATATATATATACACACACACATGTATATATAACTATCTATCTAAATTGTTCTTTCATGTTGTGCTTGGATTGTTTGGATTGAAGGTGTGGTCTGTTAAGTTCGCACTGATTGATTTCATGAATCTGGAGCTGCTCACAATTTGTAAGTGGCTCTGATCTTCCTTGTCTTAGTAAGTAGCTCTGCTCTTCCTTCTCTGGGCCATGCTTGGTCTTGGATGATTCTTGTGTGTGATTGTTTGTCTTGGTTTTGTCCTCTCAGTCAACCGAACAGAAAACAATTACTATCTGAAGATTGAACAACAAAAGAAGGTGTTTCTGGACACAAGAAACCTCGACAAATCCCAGGAAATTAATACCACAACTATAAGTATGAGTAACAAGCTAAATTATAAATATTTAGCTCTAAACATGTAACTATTGAATACATAGGTGTTTTAGATACTCGTATTTTTTACTTCACCCCTCCTGCCCCCTTAATTTTTTTTTCAATTCCAGCTCCGCCTATGTGGATATCACATATATCAAAAATCATATTGCCTATTCATTACTATCATAGTTGTTTTCGACGAGTTTTTATATTATGAAATCGTTGTATAATAGCCTGATCATATATACTATTAAAAATGTATTTCTCAATCCATGCAACCAAATAATTGTTCATCCATAAATCCCAAATTCGATTCTGTAACCAAGTCTTCACAATATTCATAGCAGAAAATAACCGTTTTACACTTGTGGTTGCAACTGGTAGAATTAGTGGTAATGTCAAAAGCAAGACAAGCCGGTGAGGGGCGCTTAGAATAGGAAACGTGGTGTTTCGAGGAACAAGACAAGTTGGCTTGTGTTTTGGGAATTGTTTTGCAACATTGAAGGGCGCTCTAGAATGCTTAACATGGGCTTTTGACTTGGTAAGGGTAGAATATAATTGTAAACGCAAATAATATTTATAATTGTCCAATTGGTGGTACGTATCACAAGAACTTGGGTTGGGCCTCATTTAAAATATGATAATATGCAAAGTAGCATACAATTTTTTTTAAATAATAAATTTGAGGAGGGGCCCGGGACCACCTGGGCTTATGCCGCCTTTGCCTTGGGGATCGGTCCCATATTGCTTCTTGTCTTGGAAAAGTCGGTCTAAACCGAACATAACCGGTTATGTTTACTTATTCATTTATATCCAAAATTATTAATAAGCCTAATTAATATTCAAATTACATTAGTAACTCCAAGTAATATCAAGATATTTTAGCCAAATTAATACCTAAATGCCTTAGTTCCAATTTATACCCAATTAAATAACAACTATTCCAACTTCTTTTTCTTTTCAGTGAACTATAACCGTTCTTGACAAGATTCGCCCCAAATTCCTTTGAATCTATGACGAACCCTGTGGGTTTTCGACATCCTCTTCTCTGAAAACAAGGAAAAATAGGGTTGAGTCTTTCTACCGAAATTTCAACAGAGTCTCCCCTGAAAAAAGACTTTTCCCAAAATTTCAACATGTCAAAACACAGTAAAAAAAGTTCCCAACCGGTAGCATGCATAATACAAAGGCACACAATTTCCAGAATCGGCCTTCGGCCTTACATCCAATCCTACAATGGACGATAACAGAGAAATTCTAAGAAAATTTCATATTACAACCGGAAATAAACGTTTTAACGGAAAACAAAACAAATAGAAGTTTCCCTCCAAAAGTTCAGGGCGCGGAAATGCGAATCTTGATTCGGTTGCTTGGCTCAGATCAAGCTACTGCTTGGGGGCGCAAAACAGAAAATTGTGAGTGGACAAAACAAGTTTCAACATAGTTAATATCAACGTACTAACCCCACCGTTTTAGAAAACGATGCCAAAACATGTATTCAAAACCGATATATAAATATATAGTCAATTTAAAACAAAGGTAAAAATCATATCCCGTAATGGTATACTAATACCTAAACCCACTCAAAACTTTTCCTTTTTTCCCAAATCACTCTCATCCAAAACGCTTATCCGTTGGCACAGCGAGTGAGGAAGGATCGTCACCAATAAATAAGAATAAAGGTGTATATATATATGTATGACCACTACCAAACTTGTCCTGGGGAAACAATCCAACCGGGGATTGTTTGCACGATACAAGTTTGGTAATGGTCATACCTATATATACACTAGTCAAACAATGCAACAGGGGGATTGTTTGACCAGACCACATGGAAGAATCCTCAATTGACCATGTGGCTAGGGAATGAGTCATCCAACCGGGACTTGGGCTCACCAGCACGCACAACAGAATTTTCAATACTCGTGCGCATGTGACAAGTCCTACATGCGCAGACAACCCGCTAAAGGTCTACGAAACACCTTGTGAAGGGTGCCCGAGTTCCGACATATCCAAGTGCCAGGGAGGTACATAGGGTAGTGCTAAAAGCACTCCAACTAACATAAACCACAACCCAAATCCCATTCCATAACCACTTTCCAACAATCTCATGTACCCAACACATATCCCTAGACAACGGACATCACTTGTGTCCAAAACACAAATCCCAAATTATACATATTCAAAGTATAGATAATAGCTCTCAAGATAACAATAAGTCAACCCAAAATAAACACAACCTTCAGGTATCCAAAAACATACCAATGATTCCATAAAATACCATAAAGCAATATTAAAACAATATTAAAGTTTCAAAAGTAAAAAAATATCCCAATATGCTTGACCTTGAGAGGGTCCTGCTTTCTGAGCACGTCTAGCGTGAGTACCTATTGAAGAACACGAGGACTAGATTAAATAAAACACTTCGAACTAGAACTTTAAAACAAACTCCTAGTTTTCCCAGGACTGCACATGTGTTTACGACGAGCGAGGAGTTTCTAAGGTCCAATTACGCGTTTTGAAATGTGGAATAACCTGGGAAGACTTTAGGCAAACTGAGTGGTCAAACTTCCCAAATTTGGTAAACGAGGCCCGCGGGACCCACGACCTCTGATTTCTGATTTGAAAGTTCTTACGGGTTCAACAAAGTCTACTAAACATGTTTTGCAAGTTTGGTCTCGAATCGCACGGTCACGGTTTACGTAACCTTAGAATCATTGATTCGGAGTATCTGGAATTCTGATTCTCAATCCGTGAGTTCCTACACGATCCTAGAGGTACAGAGAACAATATATTTGGAAATGGAGCCGATCCAACGGTCCAAACATATTGAATCCGAGCATATGATAACCAAATTCGAATCCGAGCATACCTGGCGCGCTCAGGACGACATGGGGATCAAATCAGAACATATTGATCCACCACACCATGGCCCACGCGCCGAAGCGTGCGGTTTTGATCGGAACTTCCTGGCCTCAAACGGCGGCGACAGCTATCAATGGTGTGGCGCAACCTAGGGGAAAGCAAGAGGAGATGAGGGAGCTACCTAATCCAAGTGGTGGCGTGACCTGAGGTTGCCAGAAAAATCGTAGGCGTCACTGGCAGTTTGGCCGAATTTTCTCCTTGAAATTGGAGGCGCTACGCTGGTGTTTGACCAGAGAAATTAGGTGGGTTAGGTAGAGGAAGAGGAGAAGAAGATTTTGCAAGTTGTTTCTTCAGAAATGGTGGCCGGTCGACACTGGAATAGTCGACTAAAATTCTTGCTGGCGTGACGGAGAGAGAGAGAGAGAAAGAGAGAGAGAGAGAGATAGAGAGAGAGAGAGAGATAGAGAGAGGAAAGAGAGAAATGTGTGGGGGAGAGCTGACTTGGTTTTTTAAAAATCCAACTACACTTCCGTTGACCATAACTTGTTCGTTAAAACTCCAATTTGGGCCCACTATGTGTCTACGAACTCGTATCGACGAGCTCTATGCAATGGTGTCACTCCCAAAAATCCTTACGGATCAAACAATGACTAAAGTGACCCTACCCCAGGGCAAAATTGTAATTTCACAATTAAATAAGTTGAATCGAATTGAATAAAATGATTAAATTGGGTCGGGGCGTTACTGTTCTCGTTGTGCTTCCGTCTTTCTCTCTTTTCCACATTTTTCTTTCCATTTCCCTTCGTCTTTATCTCTTCACCTCTTTCTCTATTCTACCTCATTTGCTCTTCTTTTATATTTTCTATCTCCTTTTCTCTTCTTCCTATTTTTCTCTTATTCACCTCTTCATGTTTTCATCATTCAGAATCGGAAATTGGCCGAACCGAATCAGAATCACATAGGTTTGGTTTAGTTCAGTTATTCTAAGCACTTTCTATGTAAGTCGAATCAAACTAGACCTTCTGTAAGTTTTGGTTTAGGTTTAAATTCAAGAGAAAAATCGAACCGAACGTGATCATGCGCGTCCACCCCTAATTTGTACAGAGGATATTTACAAAACCATCC
The DNA here is from genome assembly GCA_018703695.1 of Prunus fruticosa. Classification (NCBI taxonomy): domain Eukaryota; kingdom Viridiplantae; phylum Streptophyta; class Magnoliopsida; order Rosales; family Rosaceae; genus Prunus; species Prunus fruticosa. Next base: position 21,802,680 of record CM031920.1, on the reverse strand, counting down.
AATATTATTCAAGATGTGGTTCGAGGATTGTGATGTCACTGCTATATTCAAATCAATAAAACATAATTTTCTATTTTTTTTTTAAAAAAAAAATTGACATCACTGAGAGGTGTATGCGTGGCCATCAATATCCTCCATTCAATACTCCCCTTCTTGATCATCCACCACGTAATTTTGATCTCCATTGATTTCGGACTCGTGCAAAACGTCATTGATGAAATTGTCCAAGTCCCTTAGAAAACTGCTAGACGAGATGTCATCAACGACTCTTTGATCTTGAATATTGACCCTTTGATCACCATCATGTAGATGATGATGCGACGGGATCATGGAAGCTGCCTTTGTGCAATTTAATGTTCTACTTTGAATCACCAGAACCTGATCATCTTTAGCAGTACAATTACCACCTTCATCAGCGCCATTATTTTTAGCATTAAAATTGATGCGACATGGTCTTGCCATGCGACATGGTCTTGCCTCGGGAACTCTCTTACTCAAATTAATATTCCAGAAGTTCTTGATTTCATTGTCTGTCCGACCTGGTAATCTTCCAGCGATGAGGGACCACCTAATCATCACCTAATTACTTAGTATTCAACGTGAAAATATATTTAATATGCATCTTTGGGTTCTTAGATATATTAATTGGTTGAAATAAGACTATATAAGTTTCGATCTCTCTTTTCGTTAGTACATTAGAATAGTTTAGAATATCGCTTTTTGTTAAAAGAAGAATTTTTTTTTTTTATGTCCATATGTCAATATATATGTCATACCTGTTTCCAAGAAGCTTGTGCATTCTGATAATAAGGTCTTCTTCTTCTGGAGAAATGTTGCCTCTCTTAACATCAGGCCTAAGATAATTCAACCATCGCAGTCTGCAACTTTTCCCACTCCGGTTCAACCCTACAAGTATATATAGTTAATTACAAGTTTGTATATTATCTCGAAGAGATGTTATGAAACTAAATTCTTTTATATAAATAAAATAAAACCAAAATGGTCGATCGAAATGTCTGAATATGTACATTACCAATACCAACCAGTTTTCTTAGCAACATGGCTCCATTTTCCTTCTCCATGTGTTTTGATGTAGTCTGCAAGGACTTTATCTTCATTAGGACACCATGCTCCTCTTTTCACCACATCTTTATCACCGGATAGTTTTCTCTCCATATATATATATATATCTCTCTCTCTCAGGTGTACACTTCTGTGTGGAGAATATATCTATGCATATTGGGTATATATATGGTGTGTGTGCCTGAGGAACAAAGGTCCCACTTTTGAATCGAAGGCCCAAGAAACTAGTATTCTTTTGGAGTTGAGATTAATTCTTAAGATTTAGCCGCACTACTGTCCCTGATTGCGAAAATTATGGAATGATACTGTGTTATGCTCACTTGTACACATGTTATATGGATGAACAACATGATTTATATTTCCTCCTTTTTAGTAAATAATATCAATAAAATATCACTTATAATATGTAGACAAATTATATTACGTGATCGTACTACACTCCCCATTGTTAAAAAATTAATTAACCATGCAGAATTCAATTCCTGATTAGTAAACACACCATAAAATTGAATTGTAACCGGAAATGGAGTAGCTAGCCATACATAATAACGTGAAAAGAACAATATAAGTAGGTGGACAAGAAAAACTCATTCCAATAATAACAATAAAGTGCTTGACAACGAAAAAGAAACATAGAAAAAGGCAAATTTGTATAATAGGAACAAAGGGCAAGATAGCTCAGTACCATGTATCAGTCTCATGAGCTGTACGTTCGAAATTTATTTCTCGACCATGTCTTTTTCTTCAACAATTAATTATTATTCCTGAATCGTGATGAGATTAGAATACTCCCAACAAGTATAGACACTGAAGTCACTGTACCAAATAGCCATTCACATCCGCCAATACTGTTTTAAATTTCAATGAGAATAAGTAGACAATGTGTTACGTCCCTTTCTCTTAAAATGTGAATCATGTAGTTCTCAAAAGAAATGTGAATCCATGTGCAAAGAGCAAGCGACTTGGACCAACCCACATGTTTATGGAAAAACAGAACGTCCACTTGTTTAAAAGTTGTTTTGTCATCTAAGATGTGCAAAAAATAAAACGTATTAAAATTGAAATGAAAAAATGAATACTCAAATGACTAGACAATTTCCGACTAAACTGATTATTTGCATGGATAATTTCTTCAAAGAGAAGCTAAACACTGGGCGCGTTCGTTTATGTTTTTAAGAGCCCGTTTTCATTTTCTGTTTCCAGTTTTCACTGAATACATGTTTGGCTACAAAACAGGGAAGTTTGTCTTGAGTGAATGAATCCAGAACCGTGCACAAATTTTGAAAACAACATACTGTCGTGTTGATGTGTAAATTGGCTTGCAGATTTACTTTTACAGTTTTACAGTATTACAACTGGTTGTGACTAAGTAACAGCTTAGGAATTTTGTGGCTGAAATGCCTATAGGAAGAGCCAAGTGTCGTACACACATTGGTAGACCATTTTTGTCTGGGCCGTCCCTGAGATTTTGAGGGCCCTAACAAAAATTGACAATCACAAATTAAAGAGTAGTTGCACACAAATGTCATTAACAAATTAGATCATTAAACACAAAAGCAATAACAAAAACATACCTAACTATCCAAAAATCATTCACATTGTATTTGCTGTTTTTATTTGAAGAATTAAAACTATTACGAGAGCTTTTTCCCCAAAAGAAAAAAAAACATAGCCAGTACAATACTAATGTCTGAAAATTGATTTTCTTGAATTTTTAGAAGAGAAATCATCAATCAAATGTTCATAATCAAGTTTTTCTAGAAGTTCACTTTCAATTGAAATCAAAGCTAATCCGTTTAATCTTTCTTGTGACATAGTTGATCGCACGTATGATTTTAACAATTTTAATTTTAAAAAACTTATTTCTGAGATGCAACAATAACAGGAATAGTAAATAGGATTATATATGCAATGAATGCATTTGGAAAACAATTTAATCTTTTCAAGAAATTTAATATTGCAGTAGCTGTGATATTTTCTTTTGGTAAAAGCTCTCGTAACACTTTCAACTCAACAAATAAATCCTCCCCATCGACGTCAGGAAAACCTGTCATTTTTCAAAATGCTTTCCAGATGACTGCAACAATTCTTCAAATCACAATCTTCCAATGAATTTAACTTCTCTGAAGTAAACAAAAACCCAAAAATATTCTCGTACTCTTGATATTGTTGAAACCTTCTCCATAAAGAACCAATAGCCTTAAAGGCTTTCTGTTTTTTTTTTTTATAATGATGTAAAGTTTGTAGATATAATGCAAAAGTAATATAAAAACAGGCAAATAGATCAATTTCAGCAAGATTCGAATTCTGGCACTTTTGTTAAATGTATATGCGCTCCAGCCAACCCCACCAGATACGCTCTTGTTCTAATGTTCAGCACGCTATACCATATATATAATTCCTATAATATTAAAAAATATATATATAACATAAATAATTTTTTTTTTCAGGCCTGTGCGGTGGCACCACTTACACCACCCCAGGGCCGCCCCTGATTTTTGTACTGGTACTTATGTAAATCGTTTTGACAATATAGACGAATATAGTTGAGCTCAAATTGCTCCAGCATATTCAGTTTTTGCAGAGAAAAATTTCAGCAGTCTCCTCCTTCTTTCTTCTTCTCTTTTCTCCTAGAAAATCCAAATAAGAATCTAAGACTTTAACATGTGGTTCTCAATGTTTTCAGAAAACGTATCCAAAACAAGGGATTTATTTTAACGCTTGGCTACTTGTGTTTTTGGTTACTTTTTTTTTTGGCGCCAGTGTTCGTGTTTCTTGTTTGTCTGCTTTTGCTCCCCTGTGTTCAGGGGTGCTGGTCTGCGTTGGGCTGTTTAATGAAATTCAGTTTCGACCCAAAGAAAAAAAAAACTTTTTTTACCACATATTCATTTAACTCTTTATTTGGAATTTTGATGCTAATTTGTGAATTGGATACCATTGATAATGTGAAAGCAAAGATTCAGGATAAGGAGGGCATTCCTCCAGACCAGCAGAGGCTCATATTACAACATTCAGAAGGAGTCCACCCTTCACCTTGTACTCCGTCTGCACGGTGGTGTCGGAATTGTTAGTGTGTAAGCATTGAGCTAATCTGAGTTTAGATAAATAAGCCTAGTGTTTAATTGTGTATGCACTTTGTCTATTAAATGATAGGTGTGAGGCCTCCAATATGTAAGGCTAAAATAGCCATATGTAGTAACCTTAAGAATAGCTAGATGTGTGGCTGAGATCTAATATGACGTGTGTGGATCCAGCTAAGGCTATCGGTTATGAGATGCTTTTTGGCATGCTCATTTTTCAATTAAGAAAAATATAGTCCTCTCTGTTTTTCTGCAGAGAGAAGGAGAACTCTTCATTCATCATCGTTTATTCTTTATTCTTCATTTTCATACCTAGACAAACACAAACTCTAACATGGCCTCAGAGTCAGGTTCGATAAATTGAATCTGGGCGTTTTTCAAAACTGTGAAATCGAGCTACATTCACGCTTGTTCCGGTTAAGGTGAAGTCGCCGGAACTCCTTAGAATAGCATCTAAGCTAAGAGATGGCTGGATCTGGAAGTTTTGAGGTGAGAACTCCGATCTTCTCCGGTGAGAACTACGAGTTCTGGAGAATCAAGATGTTGACGATCTTCAAATCTCATGGGTTATGGAAATTAGTTGAAAAAGGGGTTACGACCTCAGATTCAAAGAAGAAGAAGAAGACAGCTGAAGGAAGCTCAAAAGAGGAAGACGATGAGAAAACTGTGGTTGCATATATGCAAGATGCAAAAGCTCTGGGTATTATCTAGAGTGCAATCTCGGATCAAATATTCCCTCGAATTGCGAACGTTGATTCAGCAAAGATGGCATGGGAACTATTATATGGAGAACACCACGGTGGTGATCAGGTAAAGTCGGTTAAACTCCAAAATCTTCGACGTGAATTTGAGTATACTAGAATGCGTGATGATGAAACATTATTTGGGTATCTTACACGTTTGAATGAACTTATTAACCAAATGAAGATGTTTGGTGAAGTGTTATCTAATGCAAGACTTGTGCAAAAGGTCTTAATCAGTCTTAGCAAACCCTATTATCCCATCTATCTTGTGATTGAGAATATGAAATGTATAGAAATTGTTGAATTACAAGAGGTTCTAGCAATTCTTAAAAGCTAAGAACAACGTTTTTATATGCACACTGTTGATGCTACTGATAAGGCATTTGCCTCCTTCTCTGTGAGCTCAAAAGGGCAACAAAACAAGGGTAACTCTCAATCCAGTGGTCTTAAGTCTCAAAAGAATGGGAATCCTAAGGGAAAACCATGGGAGTCAAAAGGAAAGTCTCAACATAACAATCCTGCACCAAATCACAGCTTCAGTTCATCACAACCAGCAAATCAAGAAGCTGTAAAGCCTCAGTGCAAAGTGTGCTCAAAGTACCATTTTGGAGAATGCAGATATAAAGGCAAGCCAAAGTGTTACAATTATGACAGATTTGGTCACTTGGCTAGAGAGTGCACTGCAGGAAAATCTGTGCACAAGGCTAACTATGCAAATCAAGTGAAGGTATCTAGTAATCTATTCTATGCTAATTGTGCAACTACATAAGCAAAGGTGAATGGAAATTGGTACATTGACAGTGGATGCAGCAACCACATGACAAGAAATGTCAATCTTCTTGTCGATGTGAGAACCAATGTGGCAGGAAAAGTGCAAATGCCAACTGGTGATCTAGTTAATGTGGCAGGAATGATATCTCTTGTGATTGATACAACTAAAGGAAGGAAATATATCAGAGAGGTGATGTATTTACTAGGGTGGAAGAAGAACTTGCTAAGTGCTGGTAAGATGGATGAGCATGGGTATTACTTGCTTTTTGGAGGAAAAGTACGCAGTGTTTTTGATGGACCATCACTTGATAGCTTGGTTATAAAAGTGGGAATGAAAGAGAACAGATGTTATCTTTTGCACTTAATGCATAATGATCAGATGCTGCAAAGGTCAAGTATCACTCCTTGTACCTGGACTTGGCACAAGAGGCTAGGTCATCTCAATCTCAAGAGTCTTAAGCAGCTTACAGAGAATGATATGGTCCATGGTCTTCCATATCTTGAAGATGTTGATGGTGTATGTGAAGAATACCAATTTGGAAAACAAAATCGAGGTTGGTTTCCAAAAGAGCAAGCTTGGAGAGCAAATAGTCCACTGGAGCTAATACACACTAACTTGTGTGGTTCCATGCGAAATGAATCAATTGCAGTGAACAAATATTTTATGCTTCTTATTGATGATCACTCAAGGATGTCATGGGTTTATTTCCTAAGACACAAGTCTGAGTCTCTAACTTGTTTTAGAAAGTTCAAAGCAATGGTGAAATTACACAGTGTGGTTTCAAAGTGAAGTGTCTTAGAAGTGACAGAGGGGGTGAGTTTGTGTCAACTGAGTTCGACAGATTCTTAGAGACTGAAGGAATTCAAAGACAGTTATCTATGACCTATACCCCACAGCAGAATGGAGTAGTGGAGAGGAAGAGTAGAATAGTTGTAGAGATGGCTAAGGCAATGCTTCATGATAAAAGTATGTCATACGTTCTGTGGGCAGAAGCTCTACATACAACCGTTTATATTCTAAACAGGTCACCTACAAAAGCTCTTGGCAATCTAACTCCATTTGAGGCCTATAGTGGCAGAAAACCAGGTATTGGTCATTTAAAAGTGTTTGGATCGCTTTGTTATGTGAATGTACCAAATGAGATAAGACAAAAGCTCGACGCAAAGAGTGTAAAAGGTGTGTTTGTTGGATATGCAACATGTGAGAAGGGATACAGGATATTTGATCCATTCACTAAGAAGTTAATGTTGTCAAGAGATGTAATTTTTGATGAAACCATGTTCTGGAATTGGAAGGAAAATTCAGAGAATTCTGTTGCTGTGACCTACATTAAGAATCAATCTAAAAATGTGATTGTTGTGAATTCACATGGGTTGAGTGAAATTGAAGGAAGTCCCTCTAGTCCCTGTACTCCTTCAAATACTGAAGAACAAGAAAGGAACATCCATGAGTCAGCTAAGATTTCACAACCCTATGATCATACTCCAATGAAGTGGAGAAATATAAGTGACATTCTGGCACAGTGCAATCTTTGTATCGTGGAACCTGAGAAATATGAAGAAGCTGCACAAGACAAGGCCTGGATAAAAGCAATGGAAGAAGAACTGTCAATGATTGAGAAAAATGGAACTTGGGAGCTTGTAGATAGGCCAAGTGATAAGCAAGTCATTGGAGTGAAATGAGTGTTCAAAACCAAGTTGAATTTGGATGGCTCAGGATAGAAGAACAAAGCAAGGTTGGTTGCCAAGGGGTATGTGCAGAAACCAGGAATCGACTACAATGAAACTTTTGCTCTAGTTGCTAGATTGGATACCATTAGAACCTTGATTACTCTTGCTGCACAAAGAAGCTGGAAGTTGTACCAACTAGATGTTAAATCTGCATTTTGAATGGAAAATTACAGGAAGAGGTGTATGTTGACCAACCTGAGGGATTTGTACTTGATGGCAATGAGGACAAGGTCTACAGATTGCACAATGCCCTTTATGGACTAAAACAGGCACTTCGAGCATGGTATGGAGAGATTGACAACTATTTCATTCAGCTGTGGATTTGAGAAAAAGCTTAAGCGAAGCAACTCTCTATACTAAGACAATGGGAGATAAAGAAATCCTAATTGTGTCTATCTATATGGATGACATAGTATATACTGGAAGCAATGAAGAAATGTTGAAAGAATTCAAAGAAGATATGAAGGTGAAATATGAAATGACAGATTTAGGACTTCTTCATTATTTCCTAGGAATGGGAGTGATACAAACTGATTCAAGCATTTTCATTCTTCCTCTTGTTGGATAAATTTGGCTTGAAAGAGTGCAAATCTGTCTCCATCCCTCTTGTTGCTACTGAGAAATTAAGCAAAAATGATGGAAGTGGTGCAGCAAGTGAAGAACAATATAGAAAGATTGTGGGAAGTTTGTTATACCTCACTGCTACAAGGTCGGATGTGATGTACACAGCTAGTTTACTAGCTAGATATATGCATTGTCCTACCAACAAGCACTATGGGACAGCCAAGAGAGTGCTCAGATATGTTAAAGGGACACTAGATTATGGTTTAAAGTATGAGAAAGGCAAGAAGGTAGTCCTAATTGGAAGTTAGGACAATGACTGGGGAGGTTCCATTGATGATAGCAAAAGCACATCCGGCTATGCTTTCTCATTTGGAAGTGGAATTTTCTCATGGGCATATGTTAAGCAGAATTGTGTTGCACTCTCAACTGCGGAGTTAGGGAATATCAGCGCATTAAAAGCTATAGCACAGGCTATCTGGCGCAGATTTGTTATGGAGGATTTTGGGGAACTACAAACAGAAGCAACTCCTTTGCAGTGTTACAATACATCTACAATTTCAATAACTAAGAATTCAGTGTTCCATCAACGGACAAAACACATTGACATAAGGTACCACTTGATCAAAGATGCGTTGCAGCAAGGTATTATTGACTTGGTCTATTGTCCTATCAAAGATCAAGTGGCAGACATTTTTACCAAAGCTTTATCGAAGGAAAGGTTCAATTACCTCAGAGATAAACTTGGAGTTATATTAGCTCAAAGCTTAAAGGGTAGTGTTAGTGTGTAAGCATTGAGCTAATATGAGTTTAGGATAAATAAGCCTAGTGTTTAATTATGTATGCACTTAGTCTATTAAATGATAGGTGTGAGGCCTCCAATATGTAAGGTTAAAATAGCCATATGTAGTAACCTTAAGAATAGCTAGATGTGTGGCTGAGATCTAATATGACATGTGTGGATCCAGCTAAGGCTATCAGTTATGAGATGCTTTTTGGCATGCTCATTTTTCAATTAAGAAAAATATAGTCCTCTCTGTTTTTCTGCAGAGAGAAGGAGAACTCTTCATTCATTATCGTTTTATTCTTTCTTCTTCATTTTCATACCCAGACAAACGCAAACTCTAACAGGAATTTAAGTGATGCTTTTGCAGTCATCCTGGTCTGAGTAGTTAGCTGTGGCTTTAAAGTTCATTTTTATTGTTCTTTATTTTCTTACTCCAAAGGATGACTTAAATCATTACTCTTTAGTTAATGAATAAGTTTTAATGCATATGCTTATTTTGCTGTTTGCATTTTCCATTTTTATTCTTATAAGTATATCTACAGTGTTCTTTCATCATGTATGTGGGTTGTTTGTTGGGATTCAAGATGGATTCAAGATTTCTATTTGCAGTTCTTGGATTTTCTAACCTAAGCACACAACTAGGTATCCAACTCATCACAAACTATATTACTTGACAGATAACATTCTCCCTTTTATGCTAGAAACTTCATCTTTCATTCAAACCCAACAGGGCAAAACTCAAACCAGTCAAAATGACAAACAGAAAACTTATGCCTCTAAGTAGAGCACTTAAACAAGCCATATAATAATAATGTTAGCATGGTTGAGGTCCTATGGAGCAACTAGCTGGTAACGTCATTGCCTGATCGAGCTCACCGCGTTTATATATATATATTTGTACTTGACACTTGAGGATCAGTTGCTTCAACACCTTACAACGACTGCAACTGACGGCAGCATGCTGCATGAACTTCTATGTATTGCTCTTCAGTAGAGCATGGAATTGTGACTAATCGCTCGCACTCGTTGATTTCCTCAATTCGGTGATACTCAGTGCAGTTCGACTGGAAAAAATAATGCAGCTCCACCAGCTCATGAGTGGAAATAATACTCATAAAGATTAGGGTTGTGAAGAAGATAGAGAGCACTGCCAGTGGGGTTAGCTTTGCCATTGGTTTGGATCTTGTTAACTTAGAAGATTATGCAAATGGACGAAAACTGGTAAGCTCATGAGTGTCTGGTTATGGGGTGTATTTATTGACCATGGAAATGGAGGACAAGATGGAGAGTTGGCTTTTAGAAGGTGTTGAATTTCATTCAGCGATTGCAACTATGCATAAACAAACTTTTTGGCATATACAGCTTTTCGATAAATGCTAAAAGCTAGTAAACATTGTCATTTCTTAATCATTGGCGCTCAATAAAATAGTGTCATTATCACTCTCAAACTCCTCACTCCACCACCTACTTATCCTCTCAACCACAAAATATTTAAGAAGAGAATATCAAATGCTCCATCCCACAATATCCAAAAATAACAATAACATCATAAATATTTAGGAATGGATACACATGTTATAATGATACCAAGTGACGTTCGTATTAAAGTAATGTTATAACACTTAAATTAGTAACATTATATTGCAGTGTGACCATCCCACCAAGAATATTTTTCATTTTTGTCTTGTTAATTAGTCAATGAATAATGTTTTTTTTATGTGCTTTGTTTTGCCGTTGGATCCTTATTCGGAATATATCTCCATCGTTCTTTTTAATCATGTGTTTGGATTGTTTGTTGGGAGTTGAAGATCTCTTTGCCTTTCTTGGAAGTTTAACCGACATTAATTGTGTGATCTGCACCAATTTAGTGTTATAGATTTTGCACCTTGGTTGAGAGAGAAACAAATGTGTGCATAGTGTTGTTGGTTTGCTTTCGTTTTCTTAAATTTCATCGCCTTCCTCATCGAAGATTTTATCATCGGCCGGGTCCTGCAAGCCCAACAGAGCAAACCTTTTGAGCCCATCAACAAATTCAACCCATTAAAGAGCACTCATTAAAATGGGAAAGTTTTTTATATTCGTTTTTAAAATGGAAACTTTAAATGATAAATATGAACATAAATTAAAAATACAGTATAATCGATACTATAACATCATTAATAAGGACGGAAACAGTGAGGAGGCAAAATCAAAGCTGTAAACAAAACTAGTAATTATGGTTCAAATTAGCCGGTTTAGTACGGATTGATGCCCACCAGACATGGAAAAAGAAATAAAGTAATATTTCTTAGTTATTTTTCAGCATTATTAAACATGGGAAACGAATCTTCAATTTTCCTTCCCATGGGAAACTATATGGGGATTAGAAGTTGGCATTTGAACCAAAGAACCGAAGAATTGAACCAAATCAGACAAAGAAAAACAAGAAAAAAAACCAAATTGACCAAAAAGTCAAAAACTATTGAAAAAACCAAATCAAACCGGTTCTGACCGATTTCAATTCCAGTTTGACACTCTTAAAAATTAAATTGGGCCGAACCAGACCGACAAAAAAAAAATGTATGGCCCAATTAAGAAGCCTAGGAGTTTTCTCACTTCCTAAGCAGTTGTACTTGTGTCTCCCACTTCCCAATCTTGGTTTTTTACCCTTTAGAGCTGTTCCTACCACGGAAAAAGGGGGCATAGGCTCTGAAAATAACCCCCGCTAAGGAAAAATTGCCATAACAAGAAGTGGACCCTATGAAACTAGACAAGCCCAAAGGCAAGACTTGCATGACAAGTCGACGTCAGTGTGACGTCAATGACCAATTTAAATACCAAAAAAATTGAAAAAAAAGAAGGGGAAAATACCAAAACATTCAGTATTTTATTTTTCTATAAATACCTCGCTATGTTCTTCACTTCTCACACCAAAATCCATACAAATTCCTCTTCTCATATCTCATGTAAATAGTGATTGTCCTTAGGTTGCCATAGCAATGGGTGGGAATGCATCAAAAAAATTGAAAAGGGAAGATACTATTCATATGAATAGTAACTATCCTTACCTCCCCATATCTTTGCCATGGCAAATGGGTGGAAGTGCTCTTAGTCAAAAGTGGGTTTGAACATGTCAGATCAAACCCAAAAAGAAGAGACATTGATGCAATATGTTTGATAATTTTAATAAGAGTAAATTGCCATATACCCCCAGGAACTAGGACCACAATCGGACTTAACCCTTGAATTAAAAAATCAAACAATTTAACACCCGAATTAATTAAAATTGCAAATTTAATACATACAGTTAGATTTTATCACATTGCATCCAAAAGTCTGTCAGAAATGGCATGTGCAATGGTAGAACCAGGAAGTTTTATAGATGTGAGCTAAATTGACTTTTCTTTTAGAGAAGAGTTGGCTTTTAGAAGGTGTTGAAGTTAATTTCTTACTTAGAGTTTGATTAGTAAAAGTTCTCATTGTTATAAAGCCTCAAAGATTAAATTTAACCCTTCAATCTATATATTTCCAAGACACCAACAAGTTAACCCCAATGTTTCCTCGCTCTACACTGTAATTCAATTTATTCATTTTTTGGTTTTTTACCTTTAAAAAAAAGCTTAATACTCCAAGGGCTCAGATTTTTTATTAATCTAGTTAATAATAAGCTTGGAGTTCCCTTCAACTAGAACTTTACGTCAGCCTCTATGAACAACATAAGCAAGACCATGTGGTTGCTAATCCAATCAATTGAATATTGACACACAGGGGAGGCCCTAAGCATAGGCAGGCAAGGTGGCCCCCTATGTGAAGACCTGTATTCTAAACGGATAAAAGAAGATATTTATCATTTGGATAAACTTGGATGATCTTATCTTGTTAAGATATTTATCTTTTGGATAAATTTGGATGTTTTTATCCTTTTAATATTGAAGTTTATCATATCCCTATAACCACTATAAATAGGAGCATAACCTTATAGTTTCAAAACATGAGAAATTAGAAAGAAATTTAGAGAGAAGAAGAATTGTTGAAAAAAAGAGTGGGAGACTGAGTTTGTGGAATCGGTGGAAAATTGGGAAAACACTTACATTTCTAGCAAAAAATTTGGTGTCAAGGTAGGGGGTTTCTTGGGGACCTTCACGGAGATTGATCTAATTAAATTTCATGAGCTCTATATTATGTGTGATATTATAATGGATGTTCTTGATATTACAGTTTGGTTGACGTTCCTTGTATTTGGTGTTTACGTATTCTTAACTATTTGAACAATGTTGGCAATAATTGTATATACATTGGTGATGTTTTAAATGGTTACATTGTGTTTGGGCTTAAAATTGGCGCACCCAGGAAGCCCACGGCGTTGCCTGGGCCGTTTGTTTTCGAATTCACCCCATCAATACGTCCAGCCCATTGAGCATAGCAAACGGGCCAGGACCACGTGGCCCAAAGAATGTTAGGAAACCTGGGCCGCACTGGGAGCCAAAACAGCCGAAAGAAGAAGTGGGCTTGACGGTTTGGATTAAAGATAAACATACCCACGTGACCATGACTGGAAAAAGTCAAGGAAATCGGCTCGAGATGAAGTCTGAAGAGAGGCAGGTATAAAGAAGAGCGCCTCTAAAAGAAAAGGAACAAATTTCGCTTAGATTATTTGAAGATAATCTGTCATTTTTGAAGGAAAACACCATGCTCGAAGGATAAGCAGACTCTGGACTCTGGAAAAGGAAGATAAGCGGGAAACAGGGAGCTGTTCAAAATGAGAAACTTACCATATCAAATTTCAAAATTCTTACAAAAGCAGTTTAAATGGAAGGCAGGCATGGCACCCCATCAAAAATACTTCGGGGACTGTCGTTGAGTGCTCACTTGCCAGAAAATGGATGGAACTCCTGTTTATTTAAATTAAAAATTTGAAAGATCTTTTGATTACTTGCCGCCCACTCTCAAAGGACATTTCATATATATATGAGAGGGGGTGAGCAGAGAAAAAAGACACAATCAATCAACCAACCAAAAACTCAGTCAAAAGACAAACACTCAAAATGATCACTTGATCACAAGCAGATTTCCAAAGAGACTCAAAGTCTGAAGCATTCCAATCTCAGAAGCTTCCTAGCAAGCTTGTAGAATCATCTTGTTCACAAGACAGCAACAACAAGACTTCTCCAGTTACAAACTTGGTTTAGCAAATGCCAAAGACAAGCAGAGTTTGAGTTTTCTCAAATACGAAAACCTCAACAAATTTATGAAAAGCTCTGACTCTGAAGCAGACAGGAGTCCCAGGACAGATTCCAGCTCAAGTCCAGCCACTTCTGCCCCCTTCAGATTGGATAAATCCCAGTTCTGCCCATCCAAAAGCCTCCCAGGGCTCGAAAATAGATTAAAGCTCTGCCAAACTCAAGCTTTGGTATCGATTTGCAGCCAAAACTTTTCAGGAAAAGCTGTTTAAAGTCCAGTCCAGGAGGCACATCCAGCTCCTAGTCAAGAACAGCGACAACTATCCAGGCAGAAATGGAAGCGCAACCCTCCTTTTTGCCTTTATATAGTCAGTTTTTCATTTCCGAATCTTGTAAAAAGGAGTTCTGCCTGAAACAAGGGAGTTCTGCCTGAAACAAGTGAGTTCTGCCTGTAATAAGGGAGTTTTGTTTGAAATCAATCCATTCTGCCATCATCCATTCTGCCAGGAACTACCGATTCTTATACTGAGATAAATTGTGAAGTCCTTACCAGTCTAAGGCATAGAAAAGAACTTACTTGGGAGATATTCCTCACCCAAATTCACAATCGTTTGTTCAAAGCCAATAGCTTGGAGCGCAAGTTATTCTCTTTCAAGTCTGTTAGAATTGAACAATTGCTAACAGTGGCACGCTCGACACACAAAGAAAGTTAGTTCAGTGACCAAACAATGGTTTTTGGATTAATGGGGAACTTTACCCTTTCATCTCAGGAAACAAATCAAAAGGGGTGAACAATTTGGCACGCCCGGTGGGATATCTCAGGATACATTCTACAGGACTTTGAAAGTACATGTATATTGGAGGTTCTAGCCAGAATCCACGTCGTACGATGGAACGAGACCAAGCAACTTTTCGAGAAGGACCAGACTTAGGAGAAAGCGACGCTGGGCAGCGAGCTCATAGCAGGACAGGAGCAGACGATCCAGAACTTGGTTCCAGGAGGTTAAATCAAATACAGGAAGCTGTGTTCCAGGAGGCTACAACGCAAAGGAGTCAGGAATCTTTGAACAATATAACAGCCATGATGCAGTGGAGGTGTAAAGAGGCAGTTCAGGAAAGATCGTGAGGCTGCTATGGCCAGAATTCCAAATCCTGATGCCTGTGGTTCAGCAGTTGGACCTTCCCTACGGTCCTCCACCAGGATTGGTATGGCCATATCAAGAGAATCCTCTTATTGCACAGATAGCTGGAGTACCAGGAACTGAAGAAATCCAAGCTGTGAGAGGGGAGGAGCCCCTCCGTCCAAGAGCATGAGGCCCCAGCCAGGTTAGAAGCTCCTGCACCAGTTCAGGTTCCCAGAATTCAGCCAGAACCGCCGGCTCCACAACCTGTGGCCCCGCGAGATCAACCACTACCACTTCTGCCTGAGGCGCTGGCCTGTGCCACCCTACAGACCAAGAAGAATGGACCCCAATCCATTTCCTCCACTAGCAAGGGGCAAAAGAGGCAGAGGGGGAATTAACCCTTTTGCCAACAACGACAGGAACAGGCCGGGAGCAAACTGGAGAAACCATCTGGAGGTTGAAGAAGAGGAAGAACACAGGGAAGAAGCTATGCCCCGACCATAGAGAATAGAGCACAGGTTTGATCATGATCAGCCAGAACAGGGACGAAATCCAAGTCCTGCAATGCTTTGAATGACATGGGGGCACTACAGAGAATGATCTGGGAAATGATGGAGCCAGAAGCCAGAAGAGGAGAAAGGCCAACCTATAGAAAGCCGTACCCGGCTTATATAGACCAGATTCCTTTACCTGAGTGTTTCAAAGTGCCAAATTTCACCTTATTTAATGGAGAAGATCCTCACGCGTTGTCAGTTGAACACATAGGCAAATTTTCTGTCCAGTGTATAGCTATAGAGAATACTCCTCTGTTAAAACTAAGGCTTTTTGGGAATTCTCTCTCTACACAAGCTTTCACCTGGTATACCAGTCTGCCAGCCAATTCTGCTCAGACCTTGGAGCAAATGGAAAACGTTTTCCATGACTATTATTTCAGGATCCAGCCAGAAGTCACAATCAGTGATCTTGCCGCGCTCGAAATAGAGCGAAGATGAACCTGCCCAGGATTTCATAGCCAGATTTAGGAAGCTCAAGATGAAGTGCCGAATCCCCATGGAAGAAAGACACTTCATTCAGATGGCTCAAACCTCCCTTAAGATTTCTTTGAGGAAAAGATTCGATGGGATGCTGTTCGGAGATCTGGGAGAGCTTGGAGACAAAGCATCCAAGTATGAGGAACTGCTAAGGGAGGAACAGCAAAAGAGAAACTCTTCCAAAGGCACATACTACAAGTCCCCTTCCTCCTCAATCCATTTGATTGAAGTAGAGTCAGAAGAAGATACAGAGGGGATCAGAAGAGAGGAAGGTTGCAGTGGCAGAAATGGCAAAATTAAAGCATCCTATCAGCTGCAAAGCTCTTACAAAGCCACCAAAGGACCAGAAGCCGCCGCCATTCACAGGAGGATTTGTTCCAAACAAACCAACACAGAACAAGGTCTACTCCTTCGACCTGACCAAAGTCGATGCTTTGTTCGATGAGATGCTGGCACAAAAGGCAATAGAAACGCCTCATAAGCTGCCTAAACCAGAAGAGCTCAATGGTAGGCAGGATTGCAGATGGCACAACTCTTGGAATCATTCCACCAACAGCTGTGTCGTTTTCAGAGATGTCATACAGGAAGGAATAACTGCATGAAGGTTGAAGCTGGCAGAAAAACCTCATTCAGTTACGACAGATCCTTTTCCCCAAGTTAACATGGTCAATCTGAATTGGCCAGAACAAAAGGGAAACGCCAGTTTCAGGAGGAGCAGGAGAACAACAAAGGAGGACTTCCAAAGGCCGAAAGCAACCATCTCGGCTGGGGTAGCATTATGAGGAGATGCAAGTGTGAAAGTGAGTTGGAAGTGACTCTGGATAGACAGAACCAGCCCACACACAGTGTGTTTGACCGGATTGGGACGTCGGACCGAGCAAGGCCTAGCTCCGATTCCTCCTAGAAACGAGAACTCGGGCAAAGGGATTACCTTAGGCCGGTTCACCATAAGAGAAGAATGCCAGAACAACCTAAGAAGGAGATACCAATAAGGATGCCGGGAAACGATAAGCCATTGGCAAGCATCATAGAGGGAAGATGGTATTCCGTTGGGAAAGCGGCAGACCAACCTTGGAATTAACCAGAACTCAAAAAGAAGAGTTCAGAAGCAGGATTCCACCTTCCTTAGAGACAGGAAAGATGCACAGGTACTAACAGAGTCCAATTCTGCCAGAAGAAAGGAAAAACAAAAAACAGCTCCTCAGGCAGAACAAGCAGGACTTGAGCCACAAAAGCAGGCAAAGATAGAACCTCCAGGCAAGCCCTCCGTCCGTTCAAACTCACCCTCAGCCAATCAACTTGAGCTTCCACAAGTACAAGCTGGACCCAAATCTGTTCCAGAAAAGGACCAGGAGGTCTGGATGAAGAAATGAGGAGGAACAGTTGGATTATGAACCATCTGCGGAGGATCAAACCGTTTTTCCTGAAGCAGGAGAGCAGGAGGACTGGACAGAAGAAATGGAGTATGATGAAGAATTAGATGAAGAAACCCAAGATTTTGGGGCAGAATTAGAGGACTTGTTACAAGGTGATCTAGGCATCAACATGGTGTTCATCTTGTCAGAAAAATTCAGGGCAGGAGAAGGACAAGGAAGCACTCTGGAGGGAGACGTATTCTCGCAAGAAAGCTTCGAGTGCAGGCTGGCGGAAGTAGAAGAAGCGCCAGAACAGCAAGTACCTGCGGCCGAGACAGGGCAGAACAGCCACGAAAACAGCTGCAGAACAACTATGTTTCTCCAAACCAACCAGGGAAATGGCTAATCACCTCAGGCCTCTATTCATAACGGCAAACTTTGGAGGTATTCCTATCTCCAAGGTAATGGTAGATGGAGGCGCAGCCATTAATCTTCTACCGTACAGACTGCCTGAGCGAAATGGGAGAACAGAGAGGGATCTAATTCCAACACGACTCGAACTTCACCAACTTTGCTGGAGGCATCACTAAAACTCATGGAATTTTGGACGTGGATGTCATTGTTGGAACCAAAAAACTGAAAATTGCATTTTTTGTGGTGGATACTACTTCTACTACCTACAATGCATTGCTCGAAGAGACTGGATACACCAAAGCCTTTGCGTTCCCTCTACTTTGCATCGCAGCTAGCCCTTTGGCATGAAGAAGGTTACATGGAGATAGTAGAGGCCGATCCACGGCCATTTCTGCCTTCTGCCATGTGTTTTGAAGCAAGGTACTATCATGATGACCTTGGTCCTTTCACTTTCTTTGGAGTCAACCAGAACGGCCGCCCTCACGGTGTCACGGCCCAAAGGCTCATTGAAGACGGTCTGGCCAGTTCTTTAGAAGACTGGAATAGGCCTTTTGTTCTTAACCTCAAGAACTCCGATGTTTAGTCTCAATCAACAGGGAAAAGGATCGAGCTGCAACAATCCGATCCATTACAAAAAGATTGTTGATGTACTGGGAAGAAAGGAAGCTTATTGCGCGGAATCCAGCCATTAATATGGCAGAATTCACGCATGAAAGTATCGAAGAACAGGAAGAAAGTTTAGAGGAGGAAATATTGGACTTCGCACCAGGAGCACTAGATGATTCCTTACCAGAAGTGGAAGATCCATTACAGGAAATTAACCTAGGGACAGAGGAGGATCCAAGACCTACTTTCATTAGCGCACTACTAGAAGAACCACTCAAAAGTGAAATCATCGCACTTTTGCGTGATTTCAGGGATTGTTTTGCTTGGCATTATCATGAGATGCCCGGATTGGATAGGAAATTGGTTGAGCACAAGCTGCCTATCAAAGAAAGCTACCTTCCAGTCAACAGGCCAGAAGAAGAATGTCCATGGAGACAGAACTGAAAGTCAAAGAGGAGATAGAAAGATTGCTCAAAGCAGGATTCATCAGGCCGGCCATTTACACAGGGCTGGCTAGCTAATATTGTGCCAGCCTTGAAGAGAAAGAGAGGGGCAGTTAGGATATGTGTGGATTACAGAAATCTGAATGAAGCATCCCCCAAGGATGAATATCCTATGCCAATGGCAGATATGTTAGTAGATGGAGCTGCTCACCACCAGATGCTATCTTTCATGGATGGCAACGCAGGATATAATCAGGGATTATGGTGGCAGAAGAAGATATCCACAAGACAGCCTTCATGTGTCCGGGCATCTAGGATCTTTTGAGTATACTGTAATGCCTTTTGGCTTAAGAAACGCAGGAGCCACTTATCAAAGAGCAATGAATTCTGTTTTCCATAATATGATAGGGCATTCTCTGGAAGTATATATAGATGATGTGGTGATTAAATCTCCTAAATTGGAATCATATATCAAACCTAAGAAAGACATTTCTAAGGATGAGACAACATAAACTGAAAATGAATCCTAAGAAATGCGTTTTTGGGGTACAGGCAGGAAACTTTTTGGGATTTTTAGTACATCAAAGAGGCATAAAGATTGACAAAAATAAAGCCAAGTCCATCATAGGAGCTCAACCACCTCGGAATAAGAAAGAGCTGCAAAGTCTTCTAGGGAAAATTAATTTCCTAAGGAGATTCATATCCAATTCCGCCGGAAAAATCCAGCCCTTTTCTTCCTTGCTAAAACTAAAGCAGGAACAGGCTTTCAAGTGGGAAGAACAACACCAGCAAGCTTTTGAAGAAATCAAACATTACCTCTCAAATCCGCGGTCTCTCCCCACCAAAGAAGGGCAGACCACTTAAGCTCTATATATCCGCATCAGAAACTTCTGTTGGAAGCTTGTTAGCTCAAGATAACAAGGAAGGAAAGGAGCAAGCAGTCTACTATCTGAGCAGAACTCTGCAGAAGTAGAAAGAAATTATTCTGCAATTGAAAGGCTTTGTCTGGCCTTGTACTTCACTGCTATAAAACTCAGACACTACATGCTGCCATTTACCACCTACATCATTGCCAAGACAGACCTAATCAAATACATGCTAACAAGGCCAATGTTGAGAGGCAGAATTGGAAAATGGACTCTGGCGCCGCAGAATTTGCTTTCAGGTACGTTCCTCAGAAAGCTGTCAAAGGGCAAGCTGGAGCAGATTTCCTCGCAGATCATCCAGGAGAAGAGATTGAAAACATGGACTCTTTGGATATAGCAACCGCAGATCTCCTGAACAAGGGCTCATGTTTGCCTTAACAATCCCATTTATTCAATTCATCTCACACCATGGAAGTTGTACTTTGATGGATCAAAACTGACTTAACCTCCTAGAGGGAATTGTTCTAGAAGAACCTTTAGGAGTCAGACATTGTTATTCTTTTCAGTTAGATTTTCAATGCACCAGGAAAGAAGCTGAATATGAAGCTCTAATCATTGGCCTCGAGATGTTGGTAGAACTTGGAGTGCAGTCTGTGGAAATCTTAGGAGACTATATGCTTGTTTTAAAACAGATTGCTGGAGAATACAAATGTTTGAACCCTGCTCTCAGCTGTCTATTTAGTAGCAGCTAAGAATTTGTTGACAGAATTCAGGGAAGCCACTTGGGAACACATCCCAAGAGAAGAGAACTTCGCAGCCAATGAACTGGCCCAAATAGCTACAGGAATACAAATCCCTGAAAATTGTGTCCAGAGAATTATCAAAGTAGGGAAAAAGAGCCTGCCATCTGTTCTGACTAGAGGAATGGAGATAGATGTCAATTCTGCCACAATCACTGAGGATGATTGGAGGACCCCCATCATAAACTACTTACAATATCCACTTCCGCCCGCCGAGAAGAAAGTCAGAATCATGGCTACAAACTACCTCATGTGGAATGAAGAGCTAGTCCAAAAAAGCAAGGATGAGGTATTGTTAAGATGCTTGGGAAGGAAAGAATACATGAAGGTCATGGGAGAAACTCATGAAGGGATATGTGGAGCACACCAAGGTGGAAGGAAAATGTGCTGGCTGATCAGAAGGTATGGCTATTTCTGGCCAACCATGATGAAAGACTGCATTGATTATTCCAAGGGATGTGAAGCTTGTCAAAGACATGGACCAATCCAGGATGTTCCTTCGGTTCCTATGAATCCGATAGTCAAGCCGTGGCCATTCAGAGGGTGGGCAATGGACCTCATTGGCAAGATTTATCCAGCCAGCAGCCAACAACATTGTTTCATCATTGTAGCCACAGATTATTTCACCAAATGGGTGGAAGCCAAGCCTGTTAAGTCTACCACGTCTCAAGAAATCATCACTTTCATAGAAGAGCAGATCATACAGAGATTTGGCATTCCGAATCAATCACCACCGACAGAGGATCTTCTTTCATATCTGGAGATATGCTAGATATGGCAGAAACATTCAAATTCAAGCTACTCCAGTCTACTCCCTATTATGCTCAAGCCAATGGACAGGCAGAATCAAGCAACAAAATAATAATCAATATCATCAGGAAAATGCTTGAGAAGAATCCAAAGCAATGGCATGAGAAGCGCGAGAACATTGTGGGCGTCAGAACCTCAAAAAGGGAAGCAACTGGCATGACTCCATATGCTTTAACTTATGGACACGATGCAATTCTGCCTATGGAGATAGCAGTTCAGCCCCTCAGAATTGCCCATCAACACAAGCTGATTGGAGAAGACTACAACCAGGCCATGTTATTAGAACTGGAAGGATTGGACGCAAGCAGGATTGATACCCTCAACAAACTCTTAGCAGGAAAACAAGCTGTGTCAAGAGCATACAACAAGAGAGTTAAAGACAAGAGTTTTGAAGAAGGAGAAATAGTCTGGAAAGCAGTTCTGCCCCTCGGAACACATATAGCTGGTTATGGAAAGTGGTCACCAACTTGGGAGGGCCCTTTTATAATTAACCAAGTCCTGGGACTAGGGGCATACAGACTATAGGATCGAGAGGGAGAGGTTCATGCTGCGCCAATCAATGGCAAATGGTTGAAGAAATTCTATCCAACTATGTGGGATTCACAGGCTGCTGAAGAGATCCAGGGATAGAAAGGCAACAACTGGAAACTGTTGCTTGGATTGGAAACTGTTGCCTGGATTGGAAACTGTTGCTTGATTTTAGTTTAAGTCTTATTTCTGTATTAGTGTAATCTTTCATTTCAGTTTATCAAAAGAGATCAAAATTCCAAAAATAAATAAGCTTTATTTAGATAGTCACTTTGGTGACCAAGAGTTCATTACAATTCCAAAGTCTGAATTTTAAAATCCTAGTTTTCTAAGGGTTTCCTGAGACTTGTCTTCTTAATTGAAAGCTCTTTTTGAAGCAGCACCCCTTGATGGATTGAAGCTTCTGCAATTTCCAAAGCCGGCCTGGAAGCGGAAACCATGCTGTGCACAAGGAAGGTAGCCTTGGTCTTAGAACTCAGGCCAGCACTCAACTTGCGCTCCACCTCCCTTTGAGCTGCCAGTTGTTCATGAAGCTCCTCGATCTCCCGCTTCTCCAGCCTGTCTCCAGTGGCCTTGGCCCTTTTGTACCCCTCAACCATCTGATCCAGTTCTGTTTTTTGTTTTGTATAATCAGCCAAGTTGGCATCATGAGTAGCCTTGCAGAGTTCAGGGTCTCGAAGGTAGGCTTGAGATCCTCATAGCGATCGTGAAGGTTGAGCACATCTCAGGCCAGGTTCAGACTTATTTCAAGAATTGGCTTGGGAGCCATGTTCTGCCTGTGAGGAGGTCCAGGTCTCTCATCAATTGCTCAGGAGCTCCCGATTTTCATCCAGCTCCAGCTCGTAGGAGACTGCCAAATCTTCACTCTCTCCATGGCCTCATCCACCGCCTCGAGTTTGGCCTTGCTGGAGGAGACTGAGTTTCTCCAGCCTGCCCAGCTGGGCGTCCAGGTCCATAGCCTCAAATATGGCCAGTCCTGACGAGCAAGGGAGGCTGTGATGGTTGAAACAGCACGAGACCGGACAGGCATCTGCAAAATCAAGACTGGGGATAAGTAAAAGGGGGCAGAAATCAAAGAAAAATTCATGACATAATAAAAACTTACAGCGGCAAGAACAGGTCTCAAAGGGCTGACCACCACTGCCACGGCTCCTGGAGTCCTGGGCACTTCCACCTGGAAGAGATAAAGGTTAAAAGGGAAACAAGGACAGGATATTAGTGCAAGAATGAATGAGTATAGAGGTGACAAGGATTTACCATGGTTTCAAAGAAGCGCAGGAGTTAATTCTACTTCCTGGCTCAGGAGTTGCAACAGGAAGCTCCACCTGCTTCACAGGCCTCGAGGCAGATTGTTCTGCGAGGCTCACATCCGGAAGTTCTACCTGTTCCACAAGCCCCAATTCTGCCAAAACCTCCATCCCGCTCCCCAACCCTAATATCGCCCGTTCTCTGAGCTGGAACAGAGGGTTCTGCCTGTCCCACAAGCTCGAATGTAGGTGGACCGGTTGGAGCTACCACAGAAACTCCTATCTGCTACACTAGCTCAAAACAGATTGCTCCAAGGAGCTCCTCAGGTGCTGGAGCTTGGAGCAGAATGCTCAGCCTCCGTATCTTCAAAGGCGGCCAGTTCGAGCTAGTCGGCTCTGTCCCGGGAATGGCACGCTGTTGCCGGGCCAAGGCAATGCTCTCAGCTATCACCTCAGCCCGGGATCTCCTCCTAACAGACGAACAAAAGTCAGGAGTTAGAAAAGAAAAAGCAGAAAAAGCGTATCTATGAATGACCAGAACTCAACCCCACCTCTTCTTCGAGATCTTTTCCTTTCTTTTTTGGAGTTTCCACTGCCATTTCGTGTTGATTCTCTTTTTCAACAGCCTCAAAAGCTTCTCTCAGCTCATCATCAGTCTCAGAGGCCTCATTCGGAGGGGCAGCAAACTCTTCTGTCCCGTCAGAAATCACTCACGCCTCTTCCTAAGTCTTTTAGACCTGGTACGAAGAGGAGGGGGAGGACTTTCAGCTGCATAAAATAAGCAAGGATTAGAAGAAAGAGAAGGGAGAGACAGGCCAAAGAAAATGGGATTTGAACACAAGGACCCTACCAGAAGTTTCAGGCTGGGAGGACTCCCCTGAGCAGAAGTGCTCTCTTTCCTTTTCTTCCCAGCAATGGGAGTGGCCACAGGAGGCTGTTCCTGCCAGCCTTCATCCTCCTCGCCAGAAGGAGGCTCTAGGTCCCCAGCGCGGCAATGACAGAACTGACCGCATGAGGAAGAAATTTGAAGTCAGAACTAACCACAGGATAAGAAAATAAAAGGAACAGGGTAGATCAAAGCTTACCAAACATTGCTCCAGCTTGAGCCGTCTGTCCACCAATGATTCTCTTCATGGAGGGGTCTGATACAGACAGAATTGATTTGTCAGACAAGTATAAATGACAGAACAAGAAATTGCAGACTGAACGAAGAATTTACCTTCTATGATCTGATCGTTGACATCCTGAATGGTCTTAACTGTGAATTTTCTGGCCTCTGCCTCGCCAAACACGCTTCCAGATGTCCAGCCTTCAAAAAGAACATTAACTGCAGCCGAAGCAGGCATCCCTCCAAATCTGGCTTTCCACCAGGCATCAAAATCGGCAGAACTGGAAGAATTGAGCTCCCAGGACGGATGAGAGACCATCCAGATTGTTATTTATTTTGTTAACTGCACAACGAGCGTCCTTGTGCACCTCCTGGTTATCTGAATCTCTCCAGGAAGAGGCTCGATTACAACTTCTGTAATATTTGAATGGAACAACCTGGGCAGCCAAGTTGTCGCGCGCGAGAAATTGGGATGGTAGACTTCCGCCCCCAAATGATAGCTTGGTGGTTTCCCACCTTCATAGGGCAGATCCCTCAGGAAAGAGACGCTCAGAAAAATCTTCCTGAATTCCGTTCTGGCAGCCTCGTCTTCTGGCTCCTTTTCAAAGAGCCGGTGCCCAGGCTGGAACCAAGGATAGGTTCTTCTAATCACCACTTGCCATTGAGCTGCGGAGCGCTTAAGACAATGTCTGAACCACATCAGGTATTCGTCGATAGAACGCTTGGGCACTTCGGCCGACATCAGAAGGAGAGCCAGAACCTGGTTTTAGGCAGAACTAGACAAGGAAATCGGAACTCTGGGAAATACACCTGCAACCAGACCTGGATCATCCAGGAATGAGCCAGGAGGAGATATATTCAGGGGATTCTCCATTGTGGCAGGATGAGGTTCTTGAAAAGGTGAGCCAGAACTGACGGTCCAAGTCCAACGTCGGTATGGTTGTGTAAGGCTTCTGCCAAATGCATGTATTCAAGCAGAACAGCGAGAAGAACGATTGGGGAACACAAATCTGTTCAGCCAATACAGGAGGAATAGCATATGCTGCTGATCCTTGTCCTTCTCCACACTGAATTTTCTCAGAAAAACGGAAAAGGAGCATTTCTGGTTGATAGTAGCAGGAGGGACAGTGAAGGGCTTGGCTAGTTTCTCCTTGTTCCTCCTACGATGATAATCGCCAACAGCATCAACAGGCCTTCCATGGGGCCTGAACCCAAAGATCTGAGCCATGTCCAGGAGAGTTGGCGCCATTGGACCCACACGGAAATCAAACGTGTTGCTGGCAGAATTCCAGAAACATAGGGCAGCAGCAAGCAGGTTCTCATCCCGGTTGATGGATTGGTTAGAGAGAAGGATCGCATCATAAATCCCGGCCCGCTTCCAGCTGAGCTCCAAATTTGGGAAGAAGCTTGTCAATCCAGTCCGACCACTTCACAGGACTATTCCTTACCTCACTGGGCGGAAATGAACGGTTCAAATTCTTGCTGACCCAAGAGTAGGAAGATAAGGCAGAAGTCCCTTGGTAACATAAGGGTGCTTTGGCATCCTTCTTAATTAGCTCCGCTATCTCAGCCGGAAAGAGCCAAACCAGCGAGGTCCCAGGGTCAGAGTACTTTCGAACAAATGAAGGACGCTTTCGTCCAGTTTTTTCTGAACAAAAGGGTGAAGTCTGCTTCGAACCTCCATAGCGTGAGCATCGATTCCAGTCCCGGTAATGTAATCCTGGAGTGACTGAGGAGGAAGCACTTCTGGCGCGAGTCTTGGGGAAGACATTTTCTGGGTTTGAAAGCTAGGAACAAAAAAGGGGTTAAGGATTGGAGCAGAGAAAAGAGGAAGGATGCTGGGGAATTTGGAAAGAAGCAAAGGCTGAGAAGACAAGGGTTTCGAGATGAACAGGAATCTGAGAGTTTCGAATTTCTTTTAAAAACTCGAAATCGTGGGAAGACAAGACGATTGAAAGCTCAGCAGTGACCAGCCCGTAACTAGTTAGTAACTTACCAATTTCCCACGAAGTCTAGTTCGTGGTAGACGGACGTGGCAGGCAGGGGACGTTTTATTTCGGCGCGCAATTTAATGGCGAAATCATTAAGTCTAAAACCGTTCAAAAACGATTCAGACTTAATGGGGGCATTGTTTGGGCTTAAAATTGGCGCACCCAGGAAAGCCCACGGCGTTGCCTGGGCCGTTTGTTTTCCAATTCACCCCATCAATACGTCCAGCCCATTGAGCATAGCAACGGGCCAGGACCACGTGGCCCAAAGAATGTTAGGAAACCTGGGCCGCACTGGGAGCCAAAACAGCCGAAAGAAGAAGTGGGCTTGACGGTTTGGATTAAAGATAAACATACCCACGTGACCATGACTGGAAAAAGTCAAGGAAATCGGCTCGAGATGAAGTCTCTGAAGAGGAGGTATAAAGAAGAGCGCCTCTGAAAGAAAAGGAACAAATTTCGCTTAGATTATCTGAAGATAATCTGTCATTTTTGAAGGAAAACACCATGCTCGAAGGATAAGAGAACTCTGGACTCTGGAAAAGGAAGATAAGCGGGAAACAGGGAGCTGTTCAAAATGAGAACTTACCATATCAAATTTCAAAATTCTTACAAAAGCAGTTTAAATGGAAGGCAGGCATGGCACCCCATCAAAAATACTTCGGGGGATGTCGTTGAGTGCTCACTTGCCAGAAAATGGATGGAACTCCTGTTTATTTAAATTAAAAATTTGAAAGATCTTTTGATTACTTGCCGCCCACTCTCAAAGGACATTTCATATATATATGAGAGGGGGTGAGCAGAGAAAAAGACACAATCAATCAACCAACCAAAAACTCAGTCAAAAGACAAACACTCAAAATGATCACTTGATCACAAGCAGATTTCCAAAGAACTCAAAGTCTGAAGCATTCCAATCTCAGAAGCTTCCTAGCAAGCTTGCAGAATCATCTTGTTCACAAGACGGCAACAACAAGACTTCTCCAGTTACAAACTTGGTTTAGCAAATGCCAAAGACAAGCAGAGTTTGAGTTTTCTCAAATACGAAAACCTCAACAAATTTATGAAAAGCTCTGACTCTAAGCAGCACAGGAGTCCCAGGAATAGATTCCAGCTCAAGTCCAGCCACTTCTGCCCCCTTCAGATTGGATAAATCCCAGTTCTGCCCATCCAAAAGCCTCCCAGGGCTCGAAATAGATTAAAGCTCTGCCAAACTCAAGCTTTGGTATCGATTTGCAGCCAAAACTTTTCAGGAAAAGCTGTTTAAAGTCCAGTCCAGGATAGGCACATCAGTTCGTCAAGAACGCGACAACTATCCAGGCGGAAATGGAAGCGCAACCCTCCTTTTTGCCTTTATATAGTCAGTTTTTCATTTCCGAATCTTGTAAAAAGGAGTTCTGCCTGAAACAAGGGAGTTCTGCCTGAAACAAGTGAGTTATGCCTGTAATAAGGGAGTTTTGTTTGAAATCAATCCATTCTGCCGTCATCCATTCTGGCCAGAACTACCGATTCTTATACTGAGATAAATTGTGAAGTCCTTACCAGTCTAAGGCATAGAAAAGAACTTACTTGGGAGATATTCCTCACCCAAATTCACAATCGTTTGTTCAAAGCCAATAGCTTGGGGCGCAAGTTATTCTCCTTCAAGTCTGTTAGAATTGAACAATTGCTAACAGTGGCACGTTCAACACACAAAGAAAGTTAGTTCAGTGACCAAACAATGGTTTTTGGATTAATGGGGAACTTTACCCTTTCATCTCAGGAAACAAATCAAAAGGGGTGAACACATTGTTGTGAGATACATGAGATATGTGAAAGGTGCAATTATATCATGTCATGGAAATTGGTTAGAGTTGTTGGATTGAGAAAATAATGATGGAAAAGAGGGTAATGGAAATAGTCTTTTGTGTAGTTGAGTCTAACTCTTGACAGGTACCAGGTCTAGGGATCCCACAATGCACATGATTTTTATTGGGTGATTCCTGGATTAACAACAAGGAGTTAGACAAGATGACTAACAAAATGGGAATTATGGGATGATTGAAATGAGTGTTAGTTCATCTAAATGGGCATTCGAGACCAAGCAGGATAAGCATGGTATGGGACTTGCAAGTTGCTTGTCCAATTATATGAATTAACGGATTAGATGAAGAGCATTCATGCATTATTAATAATAATGTGATATTTGGTTGTGTAATTATATGTCACTTAATTTAGTTATATCAATCTACTACAATAAGGTCTCATGTCCCTACTAGCGGTGGTTGGTCATCCCTCACCCCTGTTTAATTTTTCAGATGAATTAGTAGGCAATACAAGGACTAAACCAATTGAGGCTAAATTAGATGAGAGTGATAGAGCTTTATTTATTTCCGGTAAAGTTGTAAGATTTTGGAGCTATTTTTATAAGAGAAGTTTATTTTAAACTCATATTTCAGCTTCTTTTTATTTTATTTTACTTTCTCACACCTCCTGGGCGCGGGGTTTCCACCGACTCTCGAATCCGGGCGTGACAACCTAGGGCCTCCAAATTGGAAAGGCCCCAATTTTTATAAACCTATATATATACATATGTATGTTACTTTAAAATTGTACTAAATTAATATTATATCAAGCCCAAATACCAATTAAAAAAGCCCAATTATTTACTCTAAAACCAAAAAATGGAAACTTAATAAGGGACCAATTATTTTTCTAAAGTTAAATCAATTTAATAAGTTAACCTAGTAGTATATATCTTAGCAAAAACAAAAAAACCTAGCAGCATAGAGGAAAATCTGCTCTACTCAACACAAGAATAAATAAAAAAACTAGCAGTTTATTATTGAATATCTACTGCAAGAGGAAGTGATCTTGAGGAAGAACAAGAAGGTATAAACCCACAAGACTATTTCTTATATTTTGTATTGAAAAAGACATGGTAGAAAAACTTGATTATGCAAAGTTAATTGATACTTTGGCATCGAAAAATGCAAGACGAGTGATGTTTTAATGCATTTTATAAAGTTGTTATGTGAATTACATTTTGTTCGTTTCTTTTTAGGTTACAATTATGACTTTGTTTGTTTAAACTTATCGGAAAAAAATCGCATAAGTATACATAGAGAGTAGTCACAGCCTCCCACCTCTGTCCAGTTTCAGCCCCCTCCCAACTCCGTCCAGTTCCAGTCCTCCTCTACAGCGCCCTCCCCTCCCTGTTTGTATTCCTTTCCCCAATCCTTCAATCTCCTCATCTAGGTTGCCATCATCTCCCTCAAAAACTCCAGATCCAAGTTCTCTTTATTCAACTTTGCTCTCAATCCCTCATGGCCTTGACAAGGGATGATCCAATAAAGGCCAACTATTAAATAAAGTGATTGAGAGAGAGAGAGAGAGAGAGAGAGAGAGAGAGAGAGAGAGAGAGAGAGAGAGAGAGAGAGAGAGAGAGAGAGAGAGAGAGAGAGAGAGAGAGAGAGAGAGAGAGAGATGAAGGAAAACAAGGGGAGGGTGCGGCAACAATGGGGTATAGGTGAGAGAGAGAGAGAGAGAGAGAGAGAGATGAAGGAAAACAAGGGGAGGGTGCGGCAACAATGGGGTATAGGACTGCAGACTTGGCTGCAGTCGTCTTCTTTCTTTTTTTGTTTTACTTTTATTCAAAAGGGTAAAATTGAAACCTAATGTCTAGCTGGAAAATAATTTAATTAGTGGAGGGTTAAAACGACACATGTCAATATATAAGCGAAGGATCACCCGCTTGATGATAATCCAAATTTATATCATTCTATAATTTCTCCTATCGAGGATTTTATCTTTTTTTTTTCAATAAACTGAAACGTTTTTATTACACATGGCATTTTGTCAGATTTTTACTTTTATTCTCCCAAAAGGGTCGATTCGACATTTTGCTTGCAATAGTCGAAGGCCTAGCTCCGACTTCTGAAATTCGATCGACAATTAAAAATTGGGTTGATAATCCATTTTGTGTGATTTACACAGAAACCTCTGAAGTTGTCACTCTCAGCGCAGATCGCCATGCCTCCTGTTGGCCCTCGATCCGGTGACGCAATCTTTGCTAACGTTGAACGCGTGGTAAGCGAAACCCCAACTCCCCCCCTGTCTTTGGATTTCGAATTTTCTCGGCATCCAAACATGATTTGAATCTCTGAATTATGTTTTTTTTAACCCTCTTAACTTTGAAATTGAATTGGTTGTAGAATGCGGAGCTGTTTACGTTGACGTATGGTGCAATCGTGCGCCAGCTGCTCACGGACCTTGAGGAGGTTGAAGAGGTTAACAAGCAGCTCGACCAAATGTAAATTTTTTATAATTTTTATATTATTCTCTAAATTCAAATTTTATGTTAGATTTATTTTATTTTCCTAAAAATTATGCAATTTTTTAAAGTTCAGTTCTACTTTTTACAGTATATATGTGTGTGTGAGTTTGGGCATCGAAAATTTCCTTCTATTCTTGGATGTAAAGTTCTGTTCTTGGCTGTTGATTTGTGCAATTCCTTGATTCAAAGCGATGTTTGACGGCCAATGAACTATTCATATACATTTATTTTTGGTTTTGCTGATCATGTGACAATTTAATTGCATTTCAGGGGCTATAATATTGGAATTCGATTAATCGATGAGTTTCTCGCAAAATCTAATGTATCTAGATGTGTTGACTTCAAAGAAACCGCTGAAGTGATTGCAAAGGTTTGTCATTTACGTCCGATTCCTTTCCAAACTAAATATCCTGCGGCTCTTAATTGTTGTAAAACCTGGTAAACTGTTTCTTTTGTGCTCATTATTGGGTTGTGTTGCAAATTTCACTCGAGTCTATCACCTGTTTCGTGGTGTTATTGGAGCTTACGTTGATTCCCATAGTCTTCTCAACCTATTGATATTGATCAACTTTTACTAAAATATTAGTGAAAATGTAATCCACTCGTTCTATATTTCCTCTTCTTGAGGTGACAGAGGAGGGTTGTTAATGAAAATAACGAATTGGAATCAAGGTTAATAATAGATTAGTAGATTTGGTATATAAGATTGATAAATAGTCATGTCTCTTTGTTTAGAGTTTAGCTAGTTCTTGTTTCCATGTCAAAATGCAGGATGGTAAATCCTTGTCCACCAATCGTGCAACAAAGCATATTAGTAAGGCCAGACAATATCCAATTTGAATCACTAAGAAATGGAATTGGGTTAAGAATTAAGATATCAGTTTGTTTGGGGTTGAGACTGTAGTGCAATTGACAAATGGAATTGTTCTGGGTTGCTTTGTTTCTCTACAGACTGCATTGCCTTGTTGTAGTTTCACTGTATTTTTTGTGGATCCGGTTGGTTGGCAAGTACATGTATTGGTTTCAATAAGACTGTTACAGAGCTGAGTTTTTGCTGCATGCTTTGCATTCTTCGCTATATCTAAAATTTTAACTTCATTTTTTGTTGTATTTATTTATTGCCACAAACTTCTCGACGAAGTTCTGAAATAGTTTTGTGTCATAATTGTTCTATTGATACTTCTCTACAGATTGGTTTCAAAATGTTCTTGGGGGTCACTGCATCTGTTACGAATTGGGATGCTGATGGAACATGTTGCAGCATTGTTCTGGAGGACAATCCTCTGGTAGACTTTGTTGAGCTTCCAGATACTTGTCAGGGTCTGTACTATTGCAACATCTTGAGTGGAGTTGTAAGAGGTGCCTTAGAAATGGTGAGTTGTAACCTCGTCTATCACACTGCTTTTGACATCTGCCCACTTTATATGACTTCTGGGTACTCTTTTTCCATTTTGATTGAATTGCAATATATATAATAGAAGATAACTTCTTCTTATCACTATTGTCTGCTGAAGGTTTCAATCTTATTATCTTCCATTCAAAACATTAGTTATATAACCTGTAGCTGAGAAAGCTAGCTTGATGCCAGTCAAATTGTTATCTATCTATTTATATTTTTTCAGAAGTGTAGGATTTATATTTCTTACACAACTCTACCCTGTATTGATCTTTTCCGCTTTAGACATAGATTAGTTTTATTTTCCCTTTCTGATACAACACATAGGAAGAAAGATTTAGAAGTTTTCCATTTTTCTCTTAGGGAATGATTGCTATTTTATATTTCTTTGTGCGTTTTTACTTGATAGTATCTAAGAAGATGTATAGTACTGTAGCTTGAGGGGATACACATGGTTCCCAAGTCTAAAGTTACTTCTTGGTGGTAGTAAAGTTTAAGGCTGGTGGAAAGGCTAATTTGATGTTGTGCTATGTTGATTCCATGGTCAGGTATCGATGAAGACCGAAATCAGTTGGATCCGTGATATGCTTCGAGGTGATGATGCATTTGAATTGCAAGTTAAACTACTCAGGCAAGTTCCAGAGGAGTACCCATACAAAGATGATGAGTAAAATGCTGGCGCTACGTAACATGATATGTACACAGTTGTGATTTTTGGTTGCACCTTTCCTTGAAATCAAATGCCAGCAGCTTGTTTTCTCTGTAGTACACATTCACAGGGCACATTGAATAGATAACTGTATTTTCATTTACTCGCCATTTTATTTTCACGGTTGCTATGAACATGGGCTCGCATGGCAAACAACTGAATGCTGCATGTTTTGTTCCTGTTTGGTTGTAAGAACAGTCATCGAACCTATAGAGTTATTCTACTGACCAAGAATAAGCATATCATAATATTCTAGTGGGCGTCATAATTCCCATTGAATTTTAGCAATTCCTGTTGTTTTGCGAAGATTAGCTCGACCTCTCCATTGAGAGCCTTAATGATATCATCTGATTCGTCCGACTTAGCAACTCTAACCAGAAAAAGTTTTTATTTCTTGCTAAGCACAGCAAAATAAATTATGTGGAATATATGAACTTACCAGTGAAGATATCAAATAAGTTAAATACTTCTTGCTTACAATGTAGGTAGGAGTTCCTACATTTCTGGCAACAGTAGTGTAGTATGTGTGCATAAGTTTTTTTTTTTGTGTTTTTGATGAATTATTTTTGCATACGTGTCAATAGGGGTGGGCATTAGAACGAATACCAAAACCATCCCGAAATTGTGCCAAACCGTGCTAATTCTGTGCCGTCCCGTTTGGTGTTGACGTGTAAACGGATGATACGGTGTCATCCTGTTACTATTTGGCACAACATCGATTTCACATTTGTGATCCCGGTTGGTGTCATACCGTACCGAATAGTATATGAGTTTTATTAATCCTAATTTAATTTCAGTTCTACTCTACTCTTATTCCACAGATATTTTGTTTTGTAAAAGTCTATGTGAGAGATTTCCATTTCTTGCTTTGTAATTTGACATGTCTTGAACTTGAACTCTTGATTGATTGTTTGTTTTGTTTGTTATTATGCTTGATTTATTGTAAAAGTCTATATGAGATTTGATTTCCATTTCACTTGATCTTTGTAGGAGATTTCCATTTCTTGGCTGGTCTTAATCAAGACTCTTGATTGTTTATTTTGTTGTATTACACTGATTTATGAAAAGTTGCATATTTTTTACGGTATCAATATTGATACCAAACCATACCGATCCCGCTTGAGTTCGGTATGATTTGAACGTGTTTTCAAAAACTCTCATCCCGTGTCATCCCATACCGATTCTCCTATTCTGGGGTTACACCTGGGATGACCTTTATCCCGTGTCATCTCATCCTGCCCACCCCTACGTGTCAAATTATGATTCGCAAGGAGGAGTATCTCCTTACAACGAAGGGGGCAAGCATTATCCATCAAATAAACTGAGAAATGAATTAAGAAAAGAAAAAGAAAAACTAAAAACAATTATTAATTTGGCTTCTTTTTAAAGTAGAGTAATGCTTGTAACCAAACAAAATCTTGTAACCTAGAGACACAATCCTATTAGCTAACCATATGTTTAGCAACTAATGTGATAAGAAAACTATGATCCCTTTAGCAACTTCTGTTTCAAATAAGGTACCGGTTATGGAACAAATTTGAGACTTTGGTTTTTGTTAGAAACTAAATTGAAGAAAAAAGTTTCAAATTCTTGAAAATATGCAGTTTATAATGAGACGTAATTCACGCTTTAATACGATACCCAATTTATAATTTCAAATTTGGGGTGTGACCAAGGTCTAAAATATTGATGGTATCGGAAATATCAGGAGTCCAAAAACATGGAATTTTCTTTGGAAATATCGGGATATTATGGATATCATATAAAAATTGAATAAAAACCACGGAAATTGTAAGAAAAACTTGAAAAAATTTATTGAAATTTTGGAGGATGTTTATTTAGTCAATTATCTATTAGTTTATCACAAAAAATTGGAAAGAAATGCATTGCATGATGAGTTTAACTTATTTAAGTTGATTATATAGCGAGTTGACAAACACTGTGAGTGTAGAAAATATGTAATAATTAATGAAATAAGATTAAACACACCATAATTATTTATATATAATGATTTACTACAATATTTTACACTTTATACATTGCATAATACATGAATGACTTAGTACCACATAAAGTTCCCTTTTGCGTATTATCACAAAAAAAAAAAAAAAAACAACACGGTGGTTAAGGCGTTGGAGAAGTGAAATGGCAGGGGTTCGAATCCCCTTTGCATGTGTGCTTTGTGTTTTTTTTTTTAATTTTAATTTTTTCCATTACATCGATATTTTTGATATTATAGCGATATTTTGACAAAATACTGCTGAAGTGTGAGCGAAATTATCAACATCGATATTTTTCCAATATTATCGATATTTATACGATATGTGTATGGATAAGTTCTAAAATATCTGTGACTTCGAAAAAATGATAATATCCTCGATATTTCGTCGATATTATTGATATTTTAGACTGATAATGTAATACCCTCAAAAATAATATTTGGTTTTATTATTTTTGTGGAAAATATTATTAAGTCATGTGACTATTTTGGATGTTGTATGACTTTGGTTTGATGTAAAAATATTGGAATTAAGTGACTTAATCACAAATTGAGACAAAAATACCTTTATGATTAAGTTTATGATTTTACAAAGGAAGTACAAGAAATTGAAGTGAGAAAATTATGATTTTTGATTTGGAAAATCGAGATTGATCTCACGAACGCGTAGGCGCAAACGGTTCGTGAATCCGAGTTGAAACGAAGAAGTTATACTCGTTTGAAATTTCAGGGACTAAATTGCAAACAGAGACTTTGCCTATAAATTTCAGAGGGGCACTGTTTGGATTCATATTTTGCAATTCAATCCGGAAGTTTGAGAGCTCGTCGGAGAGGCGATTTCCGGCGGCTTCTGCGGCGGCTTACGGTGGCGGTGATCGACACCACCAACCCAGATCGATAGACTGTTACCTCGTGAACATAACCCAAGAAGAATCGGAGCCATCGGAGGTGCGGTGAAGGTACGGTGGTGCTGCGAAGTTGGTTCGTCAATAGTGAAGTCAACAACTTCAACCGACGGTTTGAGCCACTTACACTTCGAATTGGACCTCGAGGTAAGAATTAAAGTTGTTCTACTCAGTATTACGAACATTTTGGCATAGGTCTTGACCGGCGATTCTAAGGTTGGTCCGTCGCGAATAGTACCCAAACCACCACCGGCGGTGGCGGCGCGTGGCGGCGCTGGGTGGCGATTCTGAGTTAGGGCTTTAGAGACAGAATGTAGTGCTGGAGTTACTGAACATGTTTGTATGTTTAAAATTGTTGAGATTCCGTCGTTTAATCGACGATCGGAGCCTCACAAATGTGGACCATTGATTGAAGATAATCGGACCGTTGGATCGTGCCCAATTTTAATTATGTTGTAGCTGGTGTTGTGAGGAGTCTGTAGGTTCAGACGGATTGATGATCGGACGTCCCGATCTTAAGTTATTGAATTTCAAAGTTAAGGCGAGCGATCGTGCCATATAGAATTATCCGACCGTTGGATTGGGCCCAAATTGTCGCAGGGAGATATCGGGGACTATTTGGAGTCCATTGGTGCGATCGGATTTGGAATCCGAGATTGTGGGCCCAATGCGGATTTTAGGAGTGTCCGGTTAAACATGTGGGACCCACGGACCCAAATAGTGACCTTTTGGACAATGGGTGTCATTGGTCATGATTCGACGTCGACAGCACGTACGTCACAGTTTTGAAGTTTGTTGGACGAGATTTGATCGCTTCTGGACCCCGGTTGGTCCAAAGGGCATTTTCGTCATTAGTTGCGAAATCTTGGATTTTGGAGTTTTGTGCTAAGTTGAGTTATGTACTTTGCTTAGGTACTGTTGGAGTTTGAGTTGCTTGTGAAGGATTCGTTAAGTTGTTAAAGACGCAGCTTGGACGAGAGGTGAGTAAAACCATCCTAATCGTGAGTAAAATCACGAATTATTATATTTATTATAATGTGACCTTGGAGAATGTTAATGGCTATAATTAACATGTTGGTTGTGTTTTTATAAAATGTTTTAATTATTTTAAAAACACATGAACTTGTTCTTCAAGGGTTCATGCGGTAATTGAATTCTATTTTGTTTTGAATTAATTATTATTATTGGAGTTTTGGTGTTTAACCATATAACATATGTTGTGGATGTATGGTGGAAATTCATTCGTGAATAACCACATAAATATATATAATAATTATATATTGCTGTGATTGGTGTATTTGGCTATAAAACAATGTTTAATGTGAAACTACATTTTATATTGTTTTGGTGTTGGTGTTTTGGTGTTTTGGTGTTGATGGATTTAGGTGAGAATACCTTGAATCCCTTCTGAGTTTGTCAGGTGGGCATTCTCGTGGCAAATAATGAGGGATAAATTACCCTAGGGAGCAAGACCCAAGAACAGTTAGAGCTCTAGTCCTGGCGCCATCTAGTACTCATGACTGGAGTGTAATCATGAGTGAACACTACTTTGGTGTTTGTAGTGTTATAGATTAGAGGTTCATAGTATTCTCTTCTATCTGTCAAATAAATGACGTGTGAAAACTACTTTGAAATAAAGAGTTTTGGTGTGGTCACAGGTGGTGATTCAAAGGTTCTTTAATAAAAATAAAAGAATTGTGATTGTGATGATATTGATGATTATGATTACCTTGGTTATACAAGGATTGTGGTGTGCTAATGAAAGTGCATGTGTTTGTATATTATGTGAAATTGACATATTATACTTGTGGACGTGGTTTACTCATACGAGCTTTAGAAAGCTTACCGGGTTGTTCTGGTGAACCCGGTGCACTATTCAATGGTGTAGGGGAAAATCCTGAGGTGGTAGAGAGACGGTGAGCAGGAGAATTAAGGTGAGGAGCAGGAGGCTCAGTGGTGGTCCCAGAGAACTGTAAAGTGTGGTGTGAGAGTGTTGGTGAGTGTTAGACTTCCGCGTGTGAAATAAGCTCTAGGAGCATATTATGTAAAATGATGATTGTTCATTTATGTTGTGAGTTTGTAATGTAATATTTGACTGAAGAGTTGAGTCATTATTGACATTGTGGTTCCGAACAGTGGTGTTGTATCAAGAAAGAAAAGTTTAAATTTCTAGGTACTTTTGTTGAAGGTTCCGAGCTTCGCGTCCCGGATTGTTGGTTGTTTGTTTAAATTCGGAGATTAATTGTTGTGGGAAATTCGGGCGTGACAGTTTGGTATCAGCGCATGTGGTTCTGCTCTGATGGAGTGTTAGAGCTTATGGTCAGCTTCTGAAGGTTTGCTAACTGCTCAATGGTTTTGCCTTGTCGGAACTTTGGGTAAGTTCGGAGACAACAAAGACAAGGAAATGCCAGAGTCTTTGCCGTGGGTCAAAGGCAGGGGAACACGGTGTGGAAGGTACAATAACTCTCTTTCATAATCTTGTGAGGGTTTTGTTTGATACTTGGTGCATCACATTCTTTTATCTCTCGATTTGTTGTGAATGCGTTGGGATTAACTCCTAAATTGCTTGGTGTGCCTTTAACTGTTGAGTCACCTTTGGGTAATTCCTGTGAAATTGATTTTGGTGTGTGAGTCTTGCCCATTGTTGATTGGTAATAAGGAGTTCCTTGCTGATTTAATTGTTCTGGATAATAACTCGTATGATATGATACTTGGTGTGGGACTGGTTACGGTGTAATCATGCTGTAATTGATTGTCATGGAATGTTAGTGTCATTTCATACTCCGGGACAAGCGGTGGTTCGGCATAGGTGCATTAAAACTTATGCAACTATGAAGTTTGGGTTTCTAGCTCTTGTGGAAAGAGTAGAACGAGTTCTGGCATTGGAAGATGTTCCTAAAGTATCTTTGTATCAGGATGTTTTCCAAGATATTGTGGGTTTGCCTCCAAGGAGGGTAGTGGAGTTTACTATTGAATTGATTCCTGGGAACGTCACCATATCAAAGGCTCCATATAGAATGGCACCTACCGAGTTGAAAGAACTCAAGATTCAAATTGATGGTTTAGTGGCACAAGGGTTCATTAGACCAAGTACTTCACCTTGGGGTGCACCTGTCCTATTTGTGATGAAAAAGGATCACACACTGAGATTATGTGTGGATTACAGAATGTTAAACAAGGTGACGATTAAAAATAAGTATCCGTTGCCAAGGATTGAAGATTTGTTTGATCAGTTGAAGGGGGCAACTGTGTTCTCAAAGATTGATTTGAGGTCAGGATATCACCAAGTTAGGGTGAGGGAGGAAGATATTCCTAAGACAGCATTTCGAACCAGGTATGGACATTATGAGTTTGTTGTCATGCCTTTTGGGTTGACTAATGCACCTGCTGTGTTTATGGATTTGATGAAGAGAATATTCGGTCCTTACTTGGATGATTTTGTTGTGGTGTTTGTGGATGATATTTTGATCTACTCAAAGAATGATGAAGATCATGATCGGCATCTTGAAATTGTTTTGGAAACACTAAGAAGGAAATCAGTTGTATGCCAAGTATGAAAAGTGTGATTTTTGGCAGGATAAAGTAAAATTTCTCGGCCATGTGGTTTCTAAGGATGGGGTATGAGTGGATCCTTCTAAAGTGGAAGCAGTTATGGAGTGGAAACAGCCTGCTCCTATGATCTAGATTCGTAGTTTCTTGGGTTTGGCCGGTTATTATTGGAGGTTTATTGAGGATTTCTCAAGTATTGCTGCACCTTTGACCAAGTTGACAAGGAAAGATGTGTTGTTCATTTGGAATGAGGATTGTGAGAAAGCCTTCAAGGAACTGAAGAAGAAATTGACTACCTGCTCCGGTGTTGACAATTCCTCTGGGAGGAGGAGGATTGGTGATTTATAGTGATGCGTCTCTTCAGGGTTTGGGATGTGTGTTGATGCAGAATGGTAAAGTGGTT
The DNA here is from genome assembly GCA_018703695.1 of Prunus fruticosa. Lineage (NCBI taxonomy): Eukaryota > Viridiplantae > Streptophyta > Magnoliopsida > Rosales > Rosaceae > Prunus > Prunus fruticosa. Next base: position 21,763,169 of record CM031920.1, on the reverse strand, counting down.
GCTTATGCATCTAGACAGCTGAAGGTGCATGAGAGAAACTACCCTACACATGATTTAGAATTGGCTGCAGTAGTGTTCGCCTTGAAAGTTTGGAGGCATTATTTGTATGGTGAGAAGTTTGAACTCTTTTCAGACCATAAGAGTTTAAAGTACCTCTTCTCTCAAAAGGAGCTGAACATGAGGCAAAGGAGATGGATGGAACTCATAAAGGATTATGATTTCACGTTGGAATATCATCCAGGGAAAGCTAATGTTGTTGCAGATGCATTGAGTCGCAAGCCTAGAGGAGTGGTCGCATCTTGTAATGGCACAGGAGTGGAGAATGCTGGAAATGGCAACAGAGGTGGACCTAGTACCAACTACAGTTGGAGGAGATATTTTTCTGGGGAGTATGACAGTTCAACCTAGCTTGATTAGTAAGGTGATTCAAGAGCAAGCTCAAGATGTGGGAATGCAAGCTAAAATGGTTGAGTTAACAATTGAACCAACTTTTATAGGTCCTTCTGAGTGGACAATTGGGAGTGATGGTGGTTTGAGATAGAAGGGGAAGTTGTGCGATGCCTGAAATCTAGAATCTTAAGAGAGAGATTTTGGATGAAGCTCATCGTTCTAAGTATACGGTTCATCCAGGGAGTACTAAGATGTACAAGGATCTTAAGAGACAATTCTGGTGGATTGCTATGAAAAGGGAGGTGGGACAGGATGTGACTAAATGTCTAACTTGTCAACGGGTGAAGGCAGAACATCAACGGCCATTAGGGTTGTTGAAACCTTTATCTATTCCTGTTTGGAAATGGGAAAATATTGCTATGGATTTCGTTGTGGGATTGCCTAAGAGACTAAACAGAGTCACGATGCAATTTGGGTTATTGTGGACCGACTAACGAAATCAGCACATTTTCTGCCTGTCTATGAAGTATTCAGTGACACACCTGAGTAAGCTCTACATTCGTGAGGTGGTGAAACTACGGGATTCCTATATCCATTGTCTCGGATAGGGATGCTCGTTTCACTTCTAAGTTTTGGAGTAGTTTCCAAAAGGCCATGGGGACTAGATTGGATATGAGTACAGCTTTTTCATCCTGGACTGATGGTCAAACTGAACGAGTGAATCAAGTGATGGAGGATATGCTTCGGGCATGTGTCTTGGACTTCAAGGGAAGTTGGGATGAATATTTGGCTTTGATAGAATTTGCCTATAACAACAGTTATCACTCTAGTATTGGTATGGCACCGTATGAAGCATTGTATGGAAGGCCATGTAGATCACCTGTTTGTTGGGACTAAGGTAGGTGATAATAAAGTAATGGGTCCTGGAAGTAGTTAAAGAGACTCCAGAGAAGGTTTCTATCATCGGGATAGAATCCGGCAGGCACAGAGCCGTCAGAAGAAGTATGCAGGATAAGAAACGGCGGAGTGTGGAATTTGAAGTTGGTGACCATGTGTTCTTGAAGGTTTCACCAATGAAGGGAGTAATAAGATTTGGTAAAAAGAAAGGGGAAGTTATCTCCTAGATTTGTTGGACCTTTTGAAATTCTAGATGAGGTTGATAATAGGCATATCGGTTGGCATTACCTCCAATGATGTCAAGTGTTCCATCACATGTTTCACGTGTCAATGTTAAGGAGGTATGTTAAGGATGCTTCACACGTAATTGATTACGTCCTGTTGAAAGTCAATGGAGATACAAACTTATGTAGAGGCACTGTACGCATCTTGACGGGATGACCAAACGCTTAGACAACTCGAAGTGGATTTGGTCAAAGTGTTGTGGAGTCACCATGACGAGGTGATGCTTCTTGGGAATTGGAGTCTGAAATGAGGAAGAAGTTCCTGTTCAGTATTTTTGAGGACGGGGGGTTGGATTTGGGGAAAATTCCTTTAAGAGGGTAGGATGTAATCCCTCAAAAATAATATTTGGTTTCCTATTTTTTTTGTGGAAAATATTATTAAGTCATGTGACTATTTTGGATGTTGTATGACTTTGGTTTGATGTAAAAATATTGGGAATTAAGTGACTTAATCACAAGATTGGGACAAAATTCCTTTATGATTAAGTTTATGATTTTACAAAGGAAGTACAGAAATTGAAGTGAGAAAATTATGATTTTTGATTTGGAAAATTGGAGTTGATCTCGCAAAACGCGTCGCAAACGCTGATGAATCAGGGAATGAAAACGAAGAGTTATCCTCGTTTGAAATTTTACCAGAGCTAATTGCGAGACGGGGGTTAGGTTATAAATTTCAAGGGGCATTGTATGGATTAATATGTTTGCAATTCGATAGGAAATTGGAGAGTCGTGGAGAGGCGATTTCCGGCGGCTTATGCGGCGGCTTGCGGTGGGGTGATCGACACCACCAACCCAGATCGATAGCCTGTTACCTGATGATCAGAACCCAAGAAATCGGAGCCATCGAGGTGCGATAAAGGTTGAGATCATCCTACGAAGTTGGTCGTCCAATAAGTGAAATTAACAACTGGAACCGACGGGTTGAGCTAATACACTTCGAATTGGACCTCGAGGTAAGAGTTAATTGTTCTACTCGTATTCGAACATTTTGGCATAGGTCTTCACCGACGATTCTAAGGTCAGTCCGGTAAAGCGGTGAATGGTACCCGACACCAGCACGGCGATGGCGGCGCGGGGGCGCGCGTGGCGGCACTGGGTGGCGATTCTGAGTTAGGGCTTTAAGAGGAAGCAGAATGTAGTGTGGAGTTACTGAACATGTTTGTATGTTAGGGTCGACTGAACGATCGGAGCCTCACAAATGTGGACCATTGATGAAGATAATCGGAGCCCGTAGATCGTGCCCAATTTAAATTATGTTGTAGCTCATATTATAGAGAGTCTGTAGGTTCGGATAAATGGTGGAGCGTACCGATCTTAGTATAAATTTAGCAAAGTTGACGAGCGGTTGGTAAATATGGCACTATGGAACCATTGGGTGGGCCCAACTGTGGCAAGAGATTTGGGAGCTATTGGGAGTCATTTGAGTGCGATAGAATTTGAGAAATGAAGAATATGGGCCCAATGGGGGATTTTAAGTGTTGGTTAAACATGTCAAAACCACAGACCCAAATAGTGACCTTTTGAACAATGGGTGTCATTGGTAGTGATTCGCGTCGACAGCACGTACGTCACAGTTTCTGAAGTTTGTTCAACGATTTTAATCGCTTGCGCAGGTTGGTAGAAGGCATTTTACGTCATTAGTTAAAATCTTGGATTTTGGAGTTTTGTGCTAAGTTAATTATGTACTTTGTTAGGATTGCTATTAGAGTTTTCAGTTATGTGAAAGGATTGGATTAAGTGTAAAGGCGAGGCTGGACGGATGGTGAAGGGTAGTAAGTAATAAGTAAAATCACGAATTATTATATTTATTATAATGTGACCTCCCAGAAATGTTAATGGCTATAATTAACATGTTGGTTGTGTTTTTATAAAATGTTTTAATTATGTTAAAAGCGCAGTGGAACTAGTTCCTTCAAAGGTTAATGCGGTAATTGAATTGTATTTAGTTTTGAATTAATTATTATTATTGGAGTTTTGGTATTTAACCATATAACATATGTTGTGGATGTATGGTGGAAATTCATCGTGAATAACCACATTAAAATATATAATAATTATATATTGCTGTGATTGGTGTATTTGGGTCTAAAACAATGTTTAATGTGAAGTTCCATTTTATATTGTTTAGGTGTAGTGTTTGGTGTTTTGGTGTTGATAGATTTCAGGTAAAACTACATTTTAAATCCTGCTAAGTTCTCAAGTGGTTCATACAATTGGCAAATAATGGGGGATAAATTACCCTGGGAGCAAGACCCAGAACGGTTAGAGCTCTAGTTATTCAGCGCAGTGTCATGTAATGGACTGGAGTGTAATCGTGAGTGGGCAAGCATTGGTGTTTGTAGTGTTATAGATTAGAGGTTCATAGTATTACTCTCTCTGTCTGTCAAATAAATAGCAATATAAAAAACTTCTTTGAAATAAAGAGTTTTGGTGTGGTCAAGGTGGTGAGTTAGAAGGTTATTAATGGAATAAAAATTGTGATTGTGATAATATTGATGATTATGTGATTTCCTTGGTTATACAAGGATTGTGGTGTGGGGATGAAAGTACATGTGTTTTAATATATTATGAAATTGAGGTCTTGTGCTGTGGACGTAGTTTATCATCCAGAGCTTTAGAAAGCTTGGGGGTTTGTTCTGAGTAAAACAGAATTGCACTATTGAATAGTCCAGGAAAATCCTAGGTGGTAAGAGAGCGGATAAGAGAGAGATAAGGTGAGGGCAGAGGCTAAATGGTGGTCCCAGCGCTGCAAGTGTGGTGTGCAGAGTGCTTGCATAATGACAACAGACTATATGAAATAAGCTTCTAAGGAGCATATTATGTAAAGTAATTGATTGTGTTTCATTTATGTTGTGAGTTTGTAATGTAATATTTGACTAGAAGATTTGAGTAATTATTGACACTATGGTTTAGAAAAATAGTTGTTATCTGGAAGAAATTTCAGCGTGCTAGGTTCTTTTTGTTGAAGGTTAGAAACTTCGCGTACAGGGATTGTTGGTTGTTTATTGCAAAGTGACAGATTAATTGTTGTGGAAAATTGAGGAAACGTGACAGATATAATAGCAATTTGAAATTGAAGAATAAAGAAAACAAAATGTAAAATTAAAAGAAGTAACCGTTCATGAACACTAGTTGCACCCACACCCACCGTCATTTACTTATTTGTTTCACTTTAAGCTAAAGTTTGGAAAAGAAAAGAAGTTTAAAAAAAAAGCTAAAGCAGATGAAAAGACTTCAGGGCTAATATCTTCAAATATCTGAAATAGAATCAAATAATATCACGGACCACATGTATGAAGCACATTGTAGTAGCTTGCATAAGGCTAAGAATATATCCCAACACTATTGTTACGAATCTTAACAAAATTTTTATGCATGTTCAATAATTAATTAACTATCTTATCATATAGTGTGATCAATTGCAGCTACTCTTTATCAGATGCATGATTCAATTAACAAAATAGCATGAGATTATTGACTAATATATCAAAATAAAAATTGAACCACATCCTGGTCAATAATAATAGATAACGGCAATCTGCTGTAGCGTAATATCTTGGCAATAGCATCTAAATCATATCTAGAAATTCTATTTCAGTCGGTTTTATTCAACTAAACGAAACACAGGGTAATCAAATACAATAATTACAATAAAGAGGAAGGCGTTAATACCACACTACAAATGAATGAAGGGTATGAATCCTCTCAGATCACAATATATAACACAAGAGAAGATATATTTTTTAGATTCCTCGTCACAAAAGCACTATAATGAAAACCGCCATTTCCGACATGATTGGCGGTGGCCTGTTTTAAAACTTAAATGCCGACAGACTTACTCGGTTAGATTGCGTGCAAGAATACTTTTGAGGGAATCGAAAGTAAACAGCCAATCCGTTTCCATTTTGATAAAGACCTACTTGATAATACTTCAATAAATGGAAGCATGTATAGTGATAAAGCCCACATGTCTCTTGGTTGATATGACAAACTAAACAATAAAGAATATATATATATATAGCAAATATATAAAGCAAGGTCTATCGAAAAAGTACAGTAGGTGTCTGAAATAGTGTCCCTACCTTGCAGCATGGTTATAATAGTGAAGGGATGTCAACATTGCATAGGGTAGCCTCCCTTTACAACGCAGAGAAAGGAATTAGCTTAAGGGGGTCATAGTGCACGGATGTGAGGGTATACTCAATTCATTCAAAGACTTTAACACACCAATAAAAAGAGGAAGATTCATTCAAGGATTTCAACTATTTTTTGTCTGACAATATTTTTTCAAAGATTATAGCTAAAAAAGTTCAGAGTTCTTGATTGTACTCTAGATTAATGTGTGGTGAGAGTCTTCAATGTGACAAAAGGTAGCACTCTAAGAGGACACAACGGAAATAATATTCATTTATTGAATAGATTATGGTGTATTGACTTAATAACAAGTGTACATCAAACAGCTCAACATGTCGATGTGTTCCTATCACACAGTAGCTTTTTCAAAGATAGCCTTGCAAATGACCGTATAGCCCCCTCGTCTACATGTTGCCCTATCAATTATTGTCCGAATTTGAAACATTTCTGTGTCGGCATTTTCAAACGCGTGTTCAAGACATCAGCCACAGATTCCCAACCAGCTCAGTACTGAACGCACAGCCTATATATATATCACAAACGTCAGGATAGAACTGGTATGTCTCCTAGTTTCCATTAAACGCCTATTTCTTTCATATATTTTCTGTTATATGATTCATAGAAACTTGACGAGCAAGAATGAGTTAGTTTGAAAGGAAGACCTATAGAATTTCGTCAAAGGTTATTTCCCAGGTGAGTGCACTTCTCATCACATTCCCCCATCAAAGACTAGAAAATACTTGCATGTTTATTTGTTACAGGAAGTTTTCAGTTGGTCAGAGTCTAATTTGGGTAGTAATTTATACAAGTGAATGAGTAGTAGAACATCCTTAGGGGGCCGTTAGCTCTCCTTTTTATTTGGCACCACGTTTTATCTTTTTCCGATCGGTGCTGTTAAGTTTGAAAACAGATAAAACAAAGAAGAATGAAACAATATCAACTTTTGTTCATAAAATAAAAACAAACTTTTCAGATGTTTTCTTGAGTTTTAAGAAGGAAAGTGAAAACACAGGGGAGAGAGAGAGAGTAGAAAACACAGTTCAGTACCTTATCTCTTTTGCCTCCTTCTTAATAGCTCTAAGCCTCCCGAAACCCTAATATCTGCACACAGTACCCTTCCCAAGCCAGTTTGAGACCCACTAGTAGAAATCACCATCTCAGTTGTGAATTACTTTGTTTTCAATAGGTTACAAGGCTGTTGATTTAATTTTAAATTATTTTTATTAACTGTTGGTGTATATTCTCTATCTTAGTAGAAACAGGAGGGGATAAAGAAATTATAGATGTAGGGATGGAGTGTGGATTTGATGGTGATAAGACCTTGTTCGTGTTTAGATTAACTAAGCTGTCATGAGTTTTAAGAATAATATGTTTAGTTGAAAAGAAGCCTAATCAATTGTTTACTCTAATTATTTGATTTATATGTTAATATTTAAGTTAAAACACAATTTCTTCATTGCATTAAGAAATTGTTGTCTCATGTATATTTACTTTCTGGTTTTGGGTAATTGTCTGTCTTTTTTTAATTCTTTGTAAAATTTCCATCGAGTTTGCCAAACGCATTCTCGGGTCTCAAACCATAAAACATACATGTAAGTTCAGCTTTAACAGAAGCTCAACAAGAGAAACAGAACCCATGAACACCATGGCTAAAACCTTCGGTCCCTGGGACAAGAGGGAAACAGAATATTCTGTTTGGGATATTTATAGGCAACTAACGTGGCAACATGGGACTGGTGCTCGACACTAGTTCTAGGGTATATTATTGTTAGATTTCCTCCCTTTTAGATAGTCAGTATACATACAAGTGTAAAAAAGGGGACTTTTCTTGTTAAGCAGTTGACTTGCACATGCTCATGGTGAGGTCTGGTCAGTTGATTGCTATCATTTCCAAATATCTTATTTTTAAAACAAAAATATTTAGCCATTTAATTGCTATAATTTTTCATGTCTCTTTATATTAGCAGATTGTATTCACCTGCACAGTTTAGGTTTTTATCACAAAACGTTCTTAAAGTTAATGAAATTCTAAGATTCGTATTCTTTTGTGTGTTTGTAATAACCCTCAAAACAACCATTAGTATGAGTATTTGTGGAGTGTGTAGGAGGCCTTTATAGTCAACCCTAACCTTGTTAGAGAACATCTGAATTGCTGAAGGGATCGGCTAGACTCTGAGAGGATCTTCTTCTCTATGTTACCCAACATAGGCTCTTTCTCTAGATGGTGAGACTGATAGGCGTGTATATTCTGTTGTAAGAGAAGGGACCTCTTT